>QJOA01000094.1:0-149502 GCA_004155915.1 Monosporascus sp. CRB-9-2
TGAACCACAGAAACCATCAGAAGATCTGGCTGACATCGAGAGCGCCAAGGCCCGCCTTATTGCTCAACTGGAGAGTGCGGAAGAGTCACCCGAGCCTGTCCCGACGCAAGCGGAGAAGGACGCGATGAGAGCGCAGATTAATCTGCGGACGACCTTGAACATGATCCTGACTGTTGCTGGTGAGTTCTACGGGCAGAGGGACCTGCTTGAGTTTCGGAATCCGTTCTCAAGATTGAGCGATGATTGATGAGATAACTTCTAATTGTTAAGGGAAAGTCTTTGGTCTACTCTTCCAACGGCGGTCCCGTCTTTCCTGTGCACGCTCAAGGTAAAGTACGCCTTCAGATGTGGCATTTTAATTGTCGAGTGTATTAGATATAGATATACCATTAGGTTGTGGTCGTAGCACGGATCAATCATTATATTCTGGTTTGATTATTGAAACAGTCGAATGTCCCCGACGAGGGCCCCCTTTCTCCGTAGCGCTTGTCGGTGACTGGCTTCCATGTTCGTTTTTCTGTTCGGTGAAGTTCACACGAATCCCTTCTCGACTTGAATGTGTCACTCCAAACCTAAAACTGTATAACAGCCATCCCTCACATTGTTGAGAAGGCTCTTGGAACCCATGTTCCGAGGTCTACGCGCGAGCACCGTGGTTCCACAGGGGCCAAAGGTCACACTATAAGGCCTTCCCTGCCTCCATCTCCTGGCCGTCTCCTGAATCTTGAGTCTTTTTTCAACGAGGTCTCCTGGAGGACGCCCTTTGTTACCCCGGATCGCCTATCTATAACCCCGGCGAATGTGCCGCGTCGTAGCAGGATGGTCAACATATGGATGCCACGTCGACGATCCTGTCTCCCTCGGTGGTTGAGAAGCTTTAGTTAATCGATCTAGTCGTGCTTGCCAACCTCTTTGGTCGGTCTATCTCATCGCGGTCAAAACTACTTAGCGACGAGTTTTTTCCCGTCCAGCTCGGTCCTTACAAATGGCCGGCATTATATAAGGCTATCGGCTGACTCCGAATGTTGCAATGGTAGAACCACTGCGCTGATGACCTGTCCGACTACTCCCTGTAGTCCTGTAGGACATTCTATAATGTTATGAATGCTACGGGGACAGATTACAAAGCGGGCGTAGAGGTCAGTATGGACATCGGTTCTTTGCCAGCGTAACAGTCGGAGGGCAGCTACGGTATCATACCTACAGCGCGTGAATACGAGACACGACTTTCTGTAGAGAGTGGAGGTCACGATTGGCAGAAAGCTCTGTTGCCCGGGGCTCTCTCTCAATCTGGCTTCACCTCCTACAAGGCCTGCAAAGCGGTCGTTCCAGCCAAAAGAATGGACCTCCCTACCAAGTTCTCTGGACGGAAATCGTGACGTTCATGAGAGACACAGTCATCGCCAAAATGCCAAAACAAGGACTTATTCTCCGCCCTTCGCGGCGCAGGCCACTCTGCATCATCAATCTTTCGGGACCGGATATCCCTCTGGGAAGGCGGGGTCAGCCATATCCGAGCTGATATTTTCCCACTCGGGCGACAGCGTTTGTCAGTCCGTTTGGACTGATTCCACCGACCACGTTCAAGGGGAGGGGAGCGAGAGCATATACCCCAGGCTCTCGTCTGCTGGACGAACGAGGCTTGACTACAACCATGTGAGCGCTTAGAAAGGCGTATAAGGCGTTCGAGAGGAGTGACCCCGCCGCATACTATCTACGAAGCGCAGTACTCCCGCAGAGCCTGACAGACAACACGACTCCTGGGCCGAGACTAACTACGATTGCCTTGCCCCGATTAAGAGGGCCCTCGGTTGCACGCATGTCGTCCTCCTCTTGGGCTATTCGTGTGGCCGGCAACCAACACTAAAGGGAAGTCTACCATGGGCCGTGCCGGGATGAGCAGTGACAGCGAGGAGATCTGGTGTTTTTGGTTCATATGATTAGGCAGGTAAGCATATAAGCCGATCATCCAAAGCATACTCATAGCGTTGGAATAGGGGTTAGAATAGGGTAAGATGACCCATACCTTCCGTACATATATAGTTGTGGAGTCCCCAAGGCCTCAAGGCTGGTTACTTCGTATGGAATATTCAACGAGTATACAGTCATCTTGAATACATGATCCCTGAAGCAGACCTTATCTCCGATTCTGAACATGCTTGACATCTCTTGGATTCATGTTGCCACTGTTGAATTTGGCCGCCCCCTGTTAGTAAAACGCTTGACGCTACTGTCATTAAATAACCTTTCCAGGTGTTGCGGTATAGGTAAGCTGGCTGGAAAGGGAATGAAGCAGACACCTCTAGATTCTGGGCTCTCAGAATCAATTCTGGATTCCATCAAGATGGAATAGTCCACCACATGCCCCGGGATTACCCCTGGACAGAGCTCGATTTAACAGGGCTCCTGATTAGGCTGTTCACTCCAGATTAGAGGTCCTACCGACTTAGACACCCCTAATAGCCTTAATTATTAGCGTATTGCCCCTCTATAGATTAATAGATTCCACAAAATAAGATTGCTGGAATTCATAGTACCGTTATATTAACCGCCACGTCTGGTACCACTACCATGTCAAGGGTCTTCAATAGCCCTTAAGACTCGTCCAGCCTAACCCTTACCTTGACTATTTTTAACCTCAACCGATGTTACGATTATAATCCCGAAAGGTTCGATTATACCTTATTGGATACATAGGGTAG
This sequence comes from Monosporascus sp. CRB-9-2, assembly GCA_004155915.1. Lineage (NCBI taxonomy): Eukaryota > Fungi > Ascomycota > Sordariomycetes > Xylariales > Monosporascus > Monosporascus sp. CRB-9-2. Next base: position 2,703 of record QJOA01000094.1, read on the forward strand.
AAGAGAAACATCTGCATCCATACATCGTCAAAGATTTCTGAAAAAAAAGCGGGAATGTCGGTTGGGTTGTCAGAAAGCGTTTAGGAGAAGTGAAATTGATACCCAGGGGTGGTCAGCCCTACTGGGGCTGCCCAACACCATAATTCCCCGGGATGCTGACTTGGCACGCTTGGCTCCATGCGTCGATGTACGTATGGGGATCTGCCACAAGCCTCGCGCCTCGTCTCGATGGCCACTTGTTGCCGTAAGGCTCGCGCGTGCCAGGTCTGTCATTCTGGCAGCGAAGGGGCTTGGTTGGGCGTGTGAAGGATGGGACATGGTTCTGCAGTCACGTTAACGATTGGAAACAAGTGTCGCTTATGGCCCTTTTTGGGAAAGGGGAAGCTTGTCCAATCTTCGATATTTAGACCCCTGATGCTCGTAGCTGTCAAGGGCTGCCAAGCCCTACGGGGCTGCCCTTGATGTAACTAGCCTATGGGAATAGCTTAGCCGTAAAGGGACTTTTAATGGCAGCGAGCGTACGCGACTCTAGTTTTACAGCAAATCAGGATAGAACATTTCTTGCGAGATAGACACGATAACATAAAGCCAACTGGCCAGGCCCTATACGCACGAATTGCTACGGAGCATCTGTGAAAAAGAATTCTTGATTTAGCACCTACAGTACAGTACCAAGTAGTCGGCCTGTTTCCTGAAAAGGAAATGCGCTTTTGTTACGGACGATATGATTGGTCCGATGTACGATGACTGCGTAAGGCGAACGTTTGGCCCACGTCGAAATCCGGGCGGCCGACTTGGATTAAAGATAACGCCCGCACTAAAACGCGTCGGTTTAGGAACCTACCATCCATCTGACGATATAGTTAGATAATCTATGCAAGGACATCGGATATGTATGGTTGTCGTAAGCGTGCGTGCGAAATTTCTACAGTTGCTTCGTAGCTTCTCCCCACGTGCTGGACAACTCCTACGTCGACGCCAGTGATTCACGGAAAGGAACAATAAACCCCTCGCTAGCCGTTACAGCCCAGATAAACTCAAATATGGGCATTCCTAGAGGGCTGGCGCCGCTTAGCCAAGGAGTGGTGGTCCGGCTGGCTAACGGAAGAGTCGGCAGGCCATGCAAATAGCAACCAAGAGACCAAGACTTTTAACCAACTCCGCGTTCTCCATCTACGGGATTTTGTGGACAATGCCCTCACTAGCTGCCTAGACGCTGAGGGTTTCTTGTTGTATTGAATCATGAAGGGGATGTTATGTTGGTTAGTTAGCCTGGCCTCTCGCGTGTCAGAGAATCTTGGAAGGACGTAATCGGGATGGGAATTCATATTACATTAAGCAATGAGATCCAGGTGTCTCCGCCGCGATGTCTCTAATAAAACCTTTATTGCCGAAATGCCCATCTTCCCTCCTATTCGGCCTTGTAGAGCTTCTCGTAGTCCGCTTCGACCTTCTCGTTGATATCCCGCATACATCAAGTCTATGATTAAGCTTAATTCATGGCTCAAAAATGTCTTCTACGCCTTGAAGACAGCGACGGATTAGAAAATGGACAGGCCCCCACCAAACTAATCCGCTGTATCGATGCCGCGCCGCGACGCGTCTTTATCACGCTGAACGTGCTTCTTACAGGGGAACTGATCGTAGGCCATATTAGGCTCTTCCATGTTCTTATGGACGCTATCGTCCATTATGATATGGCATCTGCACTTGCTTTATTATGGCTTCAGAAGTAGTATGACTTAGCTAAGGCTCCCGAAATCAGCACTTAAGAGGGCCAAATGTTCCAACTTTAAATGGCTCTAACGACAGCTCGGTTACCTGTTCAAAAGATAAACTGCACGTCCTCATACGTGCGTCACATGGCGATGCGAATCTATGTAAGCTCCTTCTTGGTAAGTAAGAGCTACTCTATAACAACTCAAGAAAGTGGCCCACAATGATCGTTACACGCGAGATGATACCCTACCCCAGATTTCTCAGGATGTTCGCGGAAGCCTGGAAGGAGATCGAGGAGTGGCCCGAGACGACCCCCTCGACGACGGGCAGCGTTTCTCCGCCGACGTCTACCACGGGTCCGACCAGAGCGTGTTCACGTTGATGTGCGGCAGGCAGGAGTGGGTGAGGGAGAAGCTGCACCTGAAGCACGCGCTGTCCGGCACCAAGTCCCGGATGTCGAAGGTGTTCCGGTCGTTTGCCGACAACGCCCTGTCGAGAGCTTCGCGCACGAGCCGTTCGACCCATATCTGAACAAGGGCAACCCCTACGAGATCGGAATCTACCTGGGTTTCTGGGGCGAATTCGGACACCAGACTATCAACTCGGAGTGGGATGCGCGCTGGATAACCTACGACAAGCAGAAGTCAGTAGAGGAGCAAGCCGGATTCAGATCGGTGTGGGACTGCCCGACCAAGGTGCCCGATGTTCTTCCGGATGATATCCTGAATTCGATTTTACCCACCGAGTTATCAAACGACACACGCTCATCCTCCGGCGAGCCGTTGCCTTGGCTCACACGGCCGCTTTACAACCACCTGTGCTTGTCACAGATCCCTGTTTTCAGACATATGAACGGGCTCAAAGAGCACCGCGAGAACGACTGGCCGATGATCTGGTACCAGTCGAAGGCCAGGGCCATGTTGAAAGACCTGAAGGAGTTGCTCGGGGAGCCGTCGGAGCAGACGTGGCAAGAGCACAAGGCCGACTCTACCCTTCCTATTGCCGGCGGCGCCTGGACGGATAAAGGCGAGTTGTTGAAATGGGAGCAGCTATGCCCCTCGGAATAGGATAAGGAGATCTTTAGAGATGTAGAAGAACCAAATACATAACTGCACGGTCCGTAGCATCTGCTTATTATATTATGTACAATGTCGATCGAAGACCTGTAATATAGGCATTTTATACTGTTAAACTCTGCAAAGAAGACACGAAGTCAAAGAACTGATTTCCAGCAAAAGACCTGACGTTGCAGTGGACGTAGGGATTCCAGAGTTCAGAAAGGGGGATTCCCGGTTGACTGGCAAGATCAACAACGGCATATTGAAAGGTAGGGGATGACGTAATCGGGTACTTCGTTCGTCATATCGCACGTAATATTAAGTAAATACTGTAGCCCAATTGGGACTTCTCTTTTTCCGTCACAGAGTTTCTTCGGAAACCACTACAATAAAAGCATTAAGTAGGAAAAGCTAATTAATACTCGATCCGCCGACGCTGGAATGCCGTGAAGCTACACTTCGATATCACAACGGAAAAGTTAGAAAGAAAGCGTGACTAGTGTAGAACCGCACAGTCGATTCTTCCCGTCTGTTAGTTTAGCTTGACACCAGACGAAGCGGGCTGATTTGCATCATGTAAGCAGGCAAGGTGTTATATGCAGTAAAGCTAGCTACCTGGGGCTGAAGGCCCACAGCCGCCTCAGCTGAAAAACCCACGTGCTTATCGATCTTATCGATACGGGGCTAGTTTGTGGAAAGCTCTCGAGCCCCAGCATTCTGGGGGAAGGACGCTGCGGCAATCAATCATCAACCTCGCGAGACTCGCAACACGCATCGCTCATTCAAGCGCTTGACGCCAACGCCAACCCGCCTCGATTACCACACAGTAACGCCCGCCGAAAATTCTGCGCTCCGTATTATACCACCGGCTCTGTATCCGATCCGAAACGTAAACCAGGGGAAACAAAAAACAAGCAAACATGACGCACCGCGCCGACGAGCGGCGCTTCCTCGACGAGCGCGGCTCGAGCGCGGCGCTGGCGCCGAACGGGCTGAACCCGGCGACGATAATGGAGAAGGCGGTGCGGGAGCGGATCGTGGAGAGCTACTTCTGGAAGGAGCAGTGCTTCGGGCTCAACGAGGCGGACGTGGTGGACCGGGTGGCGGAGCACGTGTCGTTCGTGGGCGGCACGTACGGCGACGCGCAGCGGCCGTCGCCCTTCCTCTGCCTCGCCTTCAAGCTGCTGCAGCTGGGGCCCGGCGACGACATCGTGCACGAGTACCTCGCGTTCGGCGGCGAGCGGTTCAAGTACCTGCGCGCGCTCGCCGCCTTCTACGTGCGCCTGACGCGCCGGCCCGAGGACGTCTACAGGACGCTCGAGCCGCTGCTCGAGGACCGCCGCAAGCTCAGGAGGCGCGGCCGCGCCGGCACCAGCCTCACCTTCGTCGACCAGTTCGTCGACGACCTGCTCACCAAAGACCGCGTGTGCGCCACGAGCCTCTGGCAGATGCCCAAGCGCGAGATCCTCGAGGACCTCGACCTGCTGGAGCCGAGGGTCAGCCCGCTGGGCGACATCGAGGATCTATTGGCGGAGGAGGAGGAGAAGGAGGACGCTGTGAACGGCGGTGCGGATAGCGGCGATGGGAGGGAGGATAGCGATGATGAGGGTCTGGTGGAGGAGCGGATGGATGAGGATCATAGAGGGAGACGGAGGTCGACTTCGGGAGAGAGTGGGAAGGGAGGCTCATCAGAGAGAAGTCGAAGGCGGGATCGGTCGCGTGAGTCTGAAGACGATAGTATGGACGTTGACCGCGATGATGCACCAGGCGGGCGTGACGATCATTAGATGGTTGGCCCCGCCAGAAGGTTCTGAGACCTCGTGGCGTGAAGTATCCGTCACGAGTTTATGAGATCCCATAGGGGGATTCCTTCGACGCATTTGAAACCCCACGGGAGGCCTGGCTGCGCTGACGGTATGACACTTACTGCGGGCCAAATACGGTCATTTTTCTATCCAGACAAGCTAATATACATGTATATACAGACACGCCCATATCAAATCTATTCGACGCACAATCGCCCACCTCTTTGGACATGACGAGACTTATACGTCTAATGACACTTATTGGGAGTTTGCGAGCTCGCGCTCCGTCCGCTTCGACACAGGAATAGACACTTCTTCGGCTACGGCAAGCAACCGTGCATCATCCCAGTACTGGCCGATCAGCTGCAAGCCCCCGAAGTCAAGGAGCCTTTCCTCTTCCTTGGTCGGATCCGAAGGGATATCCATGGGTACGCTTATGGCAGGGAGGCCCGCGAGGCTCGCAGGGACGGTGAAGACGTCATTCATGTAGGAGTCGAGCGGCGTCTGTTTCATGACGTCCTCGAGCAGTGGCGGTGGCGTGGGCGCAGTGGGACAGAGGAGGAAGTCGACCTGCGCCGGGCCCAGCTTGCTCTCTAGCTGCACTGTCTCGTCCATCTCGCTGAGATCAAAAGCCTCTTCGTCATGCAGCGGGTTCGAGAGCTTGAAGACCCTGTCGAAGTCTCGTCTGACTAACTGGCGGACCTTCTGGGCCTGGATGAAGTAGTTGTCCATAGCCTCGGAGCTCAATGTGTATGAGCCAAGTAATATTCGACGCTTCACCTCAGTTCCGAAGCCGTCACCCCTCGTCTTCGCGTACAGGATGCCGTCCAGTGCATCGCTTGGGCCTTCCTTGTCTCGACGTCCGTAGCGGATGCCGTCGTATTTCGCCAGGTTCGATGATGCTTCTGCAGGCGCGATGACATAGTATGCGGATAAAGCGTTCTTAGTAGATGGCAAGGAGACGGGCACCACCCGTCCTCCCATCTCCCTGATTCTCTGAGCAGCCCATACCCACCCTTCTCGTATGCGCTGGTCTAGTTCTTCGATATTATACTCGATTGGTACACCAAATGTCAGTCCCCGAAGCGAAGGCCGTCCCGCGGACTTATAAAACTGCCTCTGTGCCGTGCACCTCTCGCGTACCGAAGCCGGAAGCGACGTCGGATCGTTGGGATCATGATCCGAGTACAGCTTCCCGTCGACGATTACCTTTCTTATGGGCCCCACGGTCTTGGCGAGTAGACCGACGGTGTCTAGTGAATTCGCGTAGGGGACGACGCCCCACCGGGACAGCATGCCATAGGACGGCTTGAAACCGACAGTACCCGTATACGCAGCGGGCATGCGCACCGAACCTCCCGTGTCGGTTCCGAGGGCCAAGTCGGCCTTACCCTCGGCAACGGCCACGGCACTGCCTCCTGAACTCCCGCCCGCTGAATAGTTTTGTAAAGGAGCGGCGTTATGGATGGGTCCCCAAGCGGAGGTCGTTGAGTGCGTCCCCATGCCAAACTCGTCCATACCGGCTTTCTCTGTAACCTCGACGCCCCGTCTCTTCAGCTGTGTGACGATGGTGGCTTCGAAGGGGATCTCGGTCCCCGCAAGAATGTTGGATGCGCATGTCGTCGGAAACCCTTTCGCTGCGATATTGTCCTTTACTGCCAGCCGAGCTGAAGAGAAAGGTAGCGTATCGCCATCTAAGGTGACACAGGGTAAGATGTTGTCCTGCGCCTGTGAGGAGGGGTCGGACGGGGATCTGCTACGTACGCTCGTTATCATTTTTAGCAGAGCCTTCGAGGTTCACTTGGCGAAGAGGACGGTAGTGGGCGATGCCGCGCCTCCATTTGGAGGAACCCACCCTCTGGAAGGTCCTGATATGGCAATGTCTGACATGGGTAGACATGTAGCCTAACGTAATTCCGAATATCTATGCCCGCATCAGAGGCGTTCAGCTAAATGACTGGGAGACTAAAATCGGTCTTCAGTTATGCGGAGCTTGAGCCACAGAGCTAAAGATCGCACCAATTCAGCGTTATCTTATCCTCATCATCTTATCAGTTTATCAGTTTATCTTATCGCAGATGATATGACGCAGGTACCCGTACCCGAGCTCCTGAGCTAACCGAGGCAGCTGCTGGGAAACAGCTCTTGGCCTTGGAGACGGTAAGGCTCCTGACCAACTTGTTGAACATCTTAAGATAGCTTTGCATTTTACATTCCTTTTCGTCTGTAATTGTGGGTGTATTACATTCTGAACAGATTGCACAGACTTCCCGTTCGATGGCGTAGTTCATAAAGCGGGATACTTTACTAGGAGAAAGAGGATAACGATGCTTACGAAGAATACCATCGTCGCGGCGTCCCTTGCGGTGCTCGCGAGAGCAGCTCAGCCTGAAGCTTCGGAGCCGGTTGCTGCTCCTATGCGAGACTTAGAATGGGGCGAGATAAATTTCATACACACGACAGATACCCATGGTTGGCATGGTGGTCATCTGCAAGAGTAAGCGGTCCTGTCTGTCTGTGTGTGCTCACCGCGTATAGCAAGCTGACGTTCAGAGGAAGGTCACAGTATTCCGCTGACTGGGGCGACTATATCTCCTTTACTCACCACATGCGAAAGAAGGCAGACGAGAAGGGCGTAGATCTGTTAGTCATAGATAGCGGTGATCGGATAGAAGGAAACGGCCTCTACGATGCTTCGGACCCCAAGGGCAAATACACCTCGGACATTCTGAAGGAGCAGTCCATCGACATTATCTGCACGGGCAACCACGAGCTCTACAAAGAAGAATCCGTCGCACGAGAACACGAAGTTACAGTTCCCAACTTCAAGGGCAACTACCTTGCCTCGAACCTCGACTACATCGAGCCCGAGACGGGCAATCAGATTCCGCAGGCCCAGCGTTACAGCAAGTTCACGACCAAGAACAAGGGCTACACCATCGTCGCATTCGGCTTTCTGTTCGACTTCGACCTCAACGCCAACAACAGCGTCGTGCAGCCCGTGGAGGAGACCATCGAGGAGGAGTGGTTCCAGCAGGCCATCAGGGAGAAGCCGGACCTATTCGTCGTCAACGGTCATGTCGGCCTGCGCATGAAGGAGTTCGAGCTGATCTTCAAGGCCATTCGGGACCAGAACTGGTACACGCCCATCGCTTTCTTCGGCGGGCACGCGCACGTGCGCGACGCGCGCAGGTTCGACGACAAGGCGTTCGCCATCGCCAGTGGCCGGTACATGGAGACCATTGGCTGGATGTCGATCGACGGGATCAAGAAGAACGACGACGGGGAAGAAGAGCGACAACTGGAACAACAGCAGCAGGACGAATTATTATTGCCCGCAAGAAAGCTCGCCGCCTCGCCCTCGTTCAGTCGTCGCTACATCGACAACAACCTGTTCAATCTCCGTCACCACACCGGTCTCAACGCCTCGGCCTTCCCGACGGAGCACGGCCGTAACGTGACGGCGATAATCGCGGAGGCGCGGCGCGCGCTGGGCCTCGACCGCCGGTTCGGCTGCGCACCGCAGGACCTCTGGATGACGCGGGCCCCCTACCCAAGCAACGAGAGCCTGTTCACGTGGCTCGAGGAGCAAGTGCTGCCGGACATAATCGTGAACGAGGCGCGCCGCGACGTGCCGCGCCTCGCCATCCTCAACACGGGCGCCATACGCTTTGACATCTTCAAGGGGCCCTTCACACGCGACTCCACCTTCCTCGTCAGCCCCTTCACCAGCGGCTTCGCCTACGTCCCCGACGTCGCGTACCCTGTCGCCAGCAAGGTCCTCCAGCTCCTGAACAAGGGAGGCCGCATGTTCGGCAAGGCGGGGGCCCTAGGGGAGAGAGAGGTAGAGGCTGAGGTAGAGATGCAGGAAGAGGTAGAGGTTGAGGTAGAAATGGAGGACAAGGTAGAGGTAGAGGCGGAGGTAGAGCGGTTACGAAAGCGAGAGCAACAGCAAGGGGATGTCCCGGGCATGCCGGACCGGCGATACCTCGCGATCCCGGAGCTGATGACGCCGCGCGCCCACCACAGCGCGACGGTTTCCGGCGTACGAGTGGCGAATACCGGGGTTCAGAAGCCCCTCGGCGGTGGCGACGATAACGACCCGCCCCTCGTGAGCGGCTACACGACGACGGACGACCTCGGCGACGACGGCGACGACGCCGTGCACGCGCCCATCGAGTTCTTTACAGTGCCCAACTGCATCCAGGCGGAGATCGGGTTTCCCTCCTCCGACCCCGGGGAAGACGGGGAGCCTCCGGAGCGCGTCGACCTCGTCTTCAACGACTACTTGCGGCCCTGGATTATCCCGGCGCTCAAGTTCAGCGGCGGCGATTACGACGACGAGGACGTGCGGCCTTATGTCGAGGGCTCCTTTACGGATCTGCTTGCCGGCTGGGTTAAGGAGAATTGGGCGGGTGATTGTTGATGTGATTTGTTTGTTTCTATCGGGCGGGTTAGTTTGCTCGGAGTTGCTACGTAACTGATTTTCCACCAGGATGAATGTTGGTAACGTATGGGATAGATCATATATAATAGCTGGGTAGACTGGGAGTTATATTTACGCCTGATGGGCAGTCATTTAGCATAGCATGTATTGTGTGTATAGCGTCGTCAGCTAGGAGTCTCTCGCAGATCATGCGTTTTCAAATTGGCATCATTTTCCCGCGAGGTTTTGTTTGATTTAATTCATGGTATGCTCCTGAACGCCTAACACATGCTTAAAATCCCACGAGTGCCACCCTTCACCTCCTTAATGTATGTCTCAACCATGGACGCCTCTCAAAGAACTGCCGCCGACGCCCCCTTTTACTAGAATCCGCCAATGTCGCGTAGCGTGAGTTAGAGCGCTGCTTGTGATGCCCCAGGGGTCAACTCGAAGGCCGGATACCGTCACCAGCCAATCCTGCGAATCCGAAACTGTCCACCATATGATGCAAGCCCTCTCTGGGCTATTAAGTGCCTACGTCGGCGTGTGTGTCGACTTTTCGCTCATCCATGTGCTTAGATATAAGGTCATAGGGTGGAGTGGGTTGTTTAGGGAGCGTGGCTGGCCTATCCGGCATCCCGGGAGGCATGAAATCGGCTTCGACGTCAGGAGCACTGTGGCACCTACCGCCCAATCGCCTCTTGGGCCCTCGACGATGGGCGGCTGATCTGGTCGCAGGAAGCTTCGGTAGCGTCGGTTCTTCTGCTTCTCTACTGCTAGAGACGTATTCGGGCATGCCGCCTAGCAGGGTAAAATATGAGAGGACACGCTCTGTCTTATGCAGAGCGCAGGACTAGCCTAAATCTGATCGAGCAGCTTCCGGCGCCTCCTCTCCAGGAGCTCCTGCTGGACCTCCTCGAGCGTCGGCAACTCCCAGCCGCGGCCGTCCCCGGCATCCCCCGGCAGCGGCTCCCAGCCTTCCGGCGGCTGCTGTCCCTTGCCGCCGCCCTTCTGCGCAAGCGCCTCGAAGGCCTCGCGCTCCTTCTCGGCCTCGTGCCGCAGCAGCGCCTCGTCCTCCTCGTCGGGCGCGTAGCCGTAGTACCGGGCGTCGACGGCCCTGCGCAGGTCGTCGCGGGCCTCGAGGGGCTTCTCCTCGGCCTGCTGCTTGCCGGCGGCGGCGGCGGCCTCGAACAGCTCCTTGATGCCGGGGAGCTCGCGCGCGCGGCCGAAGTACCTGTACCCCTTGCCGCCGCCGGGGATCTCGCGGCCCGACTCGTCGTACACCTTGGACCCGCCGCCGGGGCCGCGCATGTAGTTGGGCCCGCCGAGGTTGCGGATCTGCACCTCCCACATGTGCTTCTCGCGCATGAGCTTGTTGATCTCGTCGTTGAGGTCCCGGATCTGGTAGTCGCTGAGTGCGGGGTCCTGGATCTTGGACACCTTGCGGCTGATCTCCTTGAGCACCTGCCCCCGCCACTTCTCGCACGACGGGATCGAGTCCACCTCGGTGATCATCTTGGGCCGCCGCGTCCGCCCCGCGTCGATGATGCCCAGGTCCGCCGCCTGCGCCTCCCGGAAGCGGAAGAGCATCGACTGCGCCTTTTCCGAGTTTCGCGCCTGTCGGGTTGGGTTCCCATGGTTAGCTTGCTTGCTGATACAGGATTCTCATTCAAATGCACAGATGCGTAGACGGACGACTCACCATTTTGCCCTATTTGTACTTCCGGTTTTGGTTACGAGAGAGCAGCGAAGTGTAGGAGGTCGCAGTTTGTCGGAGACCGCGGATGGATGTGTATGTACGAAGAAGGTCCGAAGCTCGTTCCCTATCGACATCTTCTGAAGTGGGGCAATTCTAGTGGCGGCCAATGAGAGATCAGGACGCGACTGCCTCTGAAATCTGGGGTAAGACGCGTGATGCAACTACAAACTCGGACATCTTTTGTGCCTGAACCTTCGCTCTTCTTCCACAATCAAAGTTGGTAGAACCATTTCAGCATTTTTCGAACTTCGATTTTCTAACTTTCCTGGACGGAATATTCTTGGTATCTATGCGCAGCCTATGCGGCACAGGCTTCAATGCCTTCTATATATGTACCAAGGCTTGCATTCGAAAACGATTCTATGATGGGCTCGGCCGCCGATGACATAACGAACGTCACGTGAATCACAGCCTTGCGCCTTGCATCTTTGCCCGGCTTCTACCTCTTTAGCACTCATGCCCTCTCGTGAGAGTAGCGGGACCGCCCTGGAGTGCTGAATTTTGTTCCCTTATAGGTAATATTATCATGGACTTGTGATTCTAAATGCTGTCCAACCCGAATCAAACCGTCCATTTTTGGTCATTAGAGGCACTGCTCGAATAGGAACCTCGACTGTTACATGCCGTCCCTTATTCCGATATTCGGTTCTGCTGCTCTTATTTCTTCTCCGTTTTAATTCCATTCCGATTTCTTCTGTTCCCCCAGGCCAAAACTGGATGTTGCATTCTTATATGGAGGATACGGTCCCTTCATGGGCACTCGAGTCGCAGTTGCTGCAACTGCTTCTGAGGACACCACACGTCGACTTGGAGAAGATATATGCTAGCATCCTCTGTGAAACCCTTTGCCATTGGTTTAATTCTTACACATATTCATAGGGAGACTATCTACGATCTCATCTCGACCCCCAGCCTCGCGATGAAGACACCCACAAGTGGAAACTGGTCGAGTCAGAGGACCTTTGGACCCTGGCATATGACAATAACCAAAAGAACAGAGATCTGAGCAGGCTGGTCACAGTGTGGCCTTACGCGGAGCGCATAGCCTCCTGCATCACATACTCCCGGATCACGAAGTCTTCCGGGTTCCAAGAGCATCCGGCATACGTGCCGCCCGCAGCTATGACGACAAATCAGATTTCGAGGGAACGTCTTTTTCGACACCCGATGAGGTTTCACATATAGTTTTCAATCGGAGCTGTCGGTGATGCTCCCGGAGCCGTTGGGCCGAGTGGTTCTGAACGTGCCCTGCAGAAGGATGTGCGATCTTCGATGTGCTTTTTCTTGTCCTGTAGCAGCAGCGACTCGATTGCAACTTTGCCCGGTGATGACCAATATCCAAAAAGCCAAATTTGCAGGCAGCCTGAACGAACTCTTGTCCGCTGGGCTCGAGCGAGGGAATGGTTGTCAGTGAGAACCTGAGAGCTAATCTGAGGGCATACTACCGATATCAGTCCGCTTGAATCATGAATTTCTTTTTACTATCCCATTATCACATTCTTCGCGCCAGCAAAACCCAAGCTTCAAGGAGGCAGGAAATTGAGAGCGTGTCACCCAGTCCACCATGTGTTCGTGGAGTGCGAGTTAATAAGTAATATAGCTATTGTAACAAGCGAAGGACCCGAGCAAGATAAACGAGGGTGAAGGGTTAACACGACACCCTACAACATTTGACCGCCCAACTAAACCCAAAACCCCCAATTCCATAGTCCACCCGACAGGCCCTCCACCATGTCCCGTCTAGTAAGATGTCCTTGTTTTGACTCCGTGAAATGAAAATGTGATTCCACCCGCCTCGGGTCGTCTGTCTCTTTGCGCTATAGCTTGCTTCCCTGCTCGAGATACCCTTGTGTCTTCTGTTTACCCCAAGCTGCTTGGTCGAATTTCTTCACTCCCTCCTCGTGGAGCTCTTCCATTGTTCCATGTTTCGCGAAACTAGGTGCCCCATCACCTTGCTCTAGTCCTTTGAAGTAGGGGAATTGTCTATCTACATATGAACCCCCATGCACCTTACAGTCCCTCACTACCTCGCTTTTCACGGCGTCATCCGCGCCCCTGAAGCCCGCCTTGCATTTCTTCGGTCTTTAATCAAGGTATCAAGGTCTGCCGAGGACGGGTTCTTCCCCCTACGGCAAGTGTAGTCCTCCGTATTGATCCTCCCCTTGAACTTGTTAAAGGCGCTCGGTTCGTGTAGTCTGGCATTGGGAAGAAAAGTGCTGCTGCCTGCCCACAGCGCAGTAGTATTCTATGCGCTGATTGCCACACATGTCCGACCCGGTGAGTCAAATAGAGAACTTGTAGGCGGTAGAAAGACGGATCATGGGAAGAGGAAGTGATGACATTGGGTAGCGGGAGGTCGGATTCAGGAGAGGGAAACAGTTGTTGTATATACGTTCGGGTCTGGCCAATATAGAACTACTTCGTGTCATTCGCAATCCGTTATCTATATATACCTAACCGAAAGCCTCTTCTATCGTATGTGGGTTTAGATCGCCAATATTTCTTTGTGCCTGGTGGTTGGGTTAGTTCACGGTGATGTCGGCCGTTGCTGCATGACCATATGCATAGATATGTTTACGTGTACGACCAGCCTGTCTCCGTTTGGGATACCGACGTAGCCGATAGGACGTCCTTGGCCATACTCACTATTACGTGTTTGTTTACCATTATGAGATATCAGAGATGTTGATCCTGGCATTGCCAGACCGCCGGATTCTCGGCGGCCGACTTGAACGTCCGATTTCCTACAGCTCGTCTCGAATCGGATCCGGCCTATTTTGATTATGCATCTTTCCCCGTAACTATCGCACACATCCCCAACCAAAGATACTAAGTCAAAACATCAGTTACTACCACTCGCAGCATCATGTACGATTCTGGCAGGGATCAAGATCGGATGCTGATACTCCCTTGGCTTATCCTGCCGTCCTTAATAGGGGCTCCATTCACTAGCATCACCTAAGGGCTCCCCTGGAAGGCTAACAGTTTGGTACGTCCCAGCGATTGAACGGAACACCTGCGGCTCTTATGTACTGGAGGCCAGCCATTTATCACGGCTAGATATGTGTCGTCAAGCGAATGACGAGCATCAGGATGGACGAGACGAATCGATGGGAGGAACATCGCGCTATTCGGAAGACGAACGCCGTCTTCGCCACGGTGTCCATAAGCATACATAGGGCTGTAACAATACCCGATGGCCGAGATGCTACACGAATAGCGGCGACAGATCCACATACATGAGAGTTCTAACTACATCGACAAGAACACTAGCTTTGTCCATCTTCTCAGACCTCCAGCGCGAGGCTCAGGAACGGTTCTGCTGGCCGCCGGTGGCAAAGGCGGAAAGGGGACAAGATGCTAACCACGGGGCGCATTTCCCGGCTCCGCACTTCTCGGCCTGTGCTACCTCATCACGATCATCAAGGCTGACGGCAGGAAAAGCCTGGATAACGGATCCCTATGATCCGGTCTTCCTCTACCCCTAATAACCTCCACGATCAGATCAAATCACACCAACGCGCGCGGAGGGTCCGAGAGCTCGTGGCACAGTCACGTATTCGCCGTGGTTGACAAGCACCGGCCCCCTGGTGGTCGCCCACGTCGCGAATGTCGCCCAGAGGCTGCGCGGAGGGGAGACGCTCCACCTCGTTGTCCGGGCGCTGGATTGGCCGTGGATGACGAGGGCGAGGTAGCAGTAGGGTCCCTGGTGGAGACAGACACCTTCTCTAAACCCGCCGCCGCACGACAACAATGATGACTATGGGGTTAACTGGACGAACGAGATGTTTCACGTGGCTGCCGCCCTCATACCGGTAGCAGCGCCAGTTGGGAGTAATCGAGGTAGTAGGAGGAATCCATTGTATACTTCTGCCACTTGTCGTCACCTACCCCTGGCCTATTTCCCAACGATAGGTTGCTAAGGGTTCTTTCTTCACACCTGCGTCGTATACCTCGATATCTCGGCTCTCTTACGGTATATCATAGGCTTGATGCTATCAATCGTGTAACTCCAATTCCTCCTATGAACCTCAAATTCCTCCAGTGCGCCTCGCTGGGCTAAACGGGGCTCTGCTGTGGACTGTGTCGCTTATGCATTAGTACCCACGTTGACAACTACGCTCAACGACACCAGGTTAACTTCGAACACACCAAACACACAACGAGTAATATACAGTGCAGAGTGTAGCTATTCTCCCTCATAGGTATGTTTGATGAAGATAGGGGTGACGGCGAGAATTATGGCCGACGATGCCTTTATCCCTGCCGTGACTTATGAAGGCTCAGAAAGCAACAGCCCACGAAATAGTACATTCCATACATATATTCATCCTCCAACTGTCAAACCCTGTAGGGCCGTACTCAGTCTTGAGCTCTCATTCGTCCATCTTTTGCCCTTGCCTCTCACCTACTATAGACCCGTGATGTTAGACCTGAGGAGATTCTGCGCTCTACTCGATCCGAAAGGTTGTCCATCCTTCACTATGTTCCGTGATATCTACTTTCAGACTCGAGCTATAAGTGCAAATTTTAAATAGTCCCACTCGGGTATACCTCTCCGTTTCAGGCTGCCTTTCGAGGATCCAGAGTACCGTTCGCGGAGTTACGGGTGTCAAAACGATGCATTGGTATCGAGAGCCTGTCTCCAACTCATTCGCAAACTGGGTGGGCGAGCCCGGACCTTGAGATAGGAAGAGCGTTGCTGGAAATCCACATATGATCCAGTCCCGTGCCTTACTGATGTGGCCACCATGATAGGAAATGGTGTTAGGAGGGAGCACTTTCCCCTCGACTCGAAGTATGGGCCGGAGGGGATCGGTCTCATGAGGGATACTATCGTAGATGCTTGGCTGCAGCACCATCGTGCTAGAGTCGCCTTCGAGCGACATAGGACGTAGTGGCACATCATCATCAATGCTTATATATCCTTGGTAGGAGAACTCGACCTGCCCTACCCAGCCGGCCCAAGACCAAGAAGGGAATCCTACAACACGGCGTACAATTAGCAAACGTGGGAATATAGCGTCGCGGGACCTCATCAGAACTTCTGATACTGTCTAGAGAGATCAAAACCAATAATATAGACCAACACAGAACAAGACGTCCAAAGATAGGCAGTGAAGGAAAGGAAAAGATCCCAGATACTTACCTGGCCTACGTCTTGGTGCGCCGGATTCTTCCCAGCAACTTCGAGTATGATACCATGTCACAGCGTAATAGAAGTACCTTTTCCCCAGCGGAGACATAACTTTTGGGAATGGTATGCCGTAGAACCCACGCATCGTATCTTCTCGGTTAAAATCCCGTTCTATGCCCCGGAACGCGTGCAGGACATCCGCATCATGCCTCAAATTTCTAACAGAGTACTCCTCCACTGCCATCAAATACTGCATGAAGCGCCGAGGGAATGACAAGTTGTGCGTGTCAACTTCGCCAAATGCCATCCGAGCATTTCTGCCAAACACGCCTGCCCGCAGACACTGGCGCGTTATTGTTTTCTCCTCGTTGTGCATGCCGTCCAGAGGGCTTCGTATGCTCTCGAAGCAGTTCATCGTTTTGCATTCAAAATACACCTGGTCTTCAGTAAAAGCAAGCCTTCGCCGACTTAAGAGTCCTTCTTGAAACGTCCAGCCTCGCGTGGACCATTTAGAGGACCGAATCGAGTCGTGGGGGTCTGGCATAGTCCATATAACGCCCGCTCCCTGGAGCTGTGCTATCCATTGGGATGAGCGCGGTGTAAGTCCAACGCCCGGAAGGCCGTGGTTTTCGTCGATACCAGCAGCAGCAATAATTGTCAGCTCGGCCTGTTCGTAGATTGCGCCCATTTGCTTGATCTGGTCATGTTTGGCCTCGGGGTTGTCCTGGTCAATGCAGAATTTGTCAATCCAAAGGTACTGGTAATCAAGGGCCCGGGTGACGGTAATTGCATCCGAAATCGTAGCAGGCAGGCTAGACGCAACCAACCTCCTCCCGGTCTCGTCTTTCTTCTCACAGTCTGTCGCGCTCGATTCACCCCACACGTAGCTCAGTGCGACGAATGGCTTATCGTCCGACGAATCTTCAATAGCTAACGTACCACAGTCGATTAGTTGAAGTCCTTGGACTGAAAAGCCTGGAGGCCGGCACAGAGATTTGTGGTGTCTTTGACAGTATGCCAACCAGGGCAGGACAGAACCAGGTACAAAGTTCCGAGGTATTGTTTGAGGTACAAACATTGTTGGCAATTGGCCATGCAGAAGTATTACGGCGCAACCTTTACGTTGAACTTGGGCAGCGCAACCATTGCGATAGGGCAAGTGCTTAGGCGCAACCACTAGATGTAGCGACTCGTTGGTGGTGGCCAGCATAGATTGTCTGGAGCCTCTACATTTGAGCAGGTTGGACTGTTTAAGGAACGATTCAGCTCTTAACTCGTCGTAGTCGTCCCCCGCTTTCCCCTTGGGAGGCATTGATGTTTGGATCCGAGAGGCGAAAAGCATGAGACATAAGGGACACTCGGTGTTGCTGGTTTGGCGGAAGCGTTGCCCGACATTTGCAACGACGAGGCTGCGCTTTAACAGTTTTCTCTGGTTACGGAGTTCCTTGACGTGCTGAAGGACACCGCCAAAATCCAGCTGGGAGCATTCAGTGCAGACCCATTGTGTGCTTGGACTCTTTTCCGGATTGGAATCTTCAACCGCTGGCAGCTTCTTCAATTTCCCTTCTTGTGTTGGAGGTAACGGAGTTAGAGAGAGGTCGTCTACATGGCGCGGCCCGCTATTGCAACCAGGAAGAGCAACTGATTGATATTCTTCGCCCACCAAGTTGATATGGTCATTTAGGTGAATCACTTCTGAGCTCTGGCGGC
Source organism: Monosporascus sp. CRB-9-2 (assembly GCA_004155915.1). Classification (NCBI taxonomy): domain Eukaryota; kingdom Fungi; phylum Ascomycota; class Sordariomycetes; order Xylariales; genus Monosporascus; species Monosporascus sp. CRB-9-2. The sequence continues at coordinate 20,317 of QJOA01000094.1, forward strand.
CTGTATGAATTTGATCCGGTGAAGAGAATGGCTGTCCGATGATGGCAATGTTCGATTCGTTCGATTGCCTCGGCCTCTCGGGCTGTTCATCCTGAGTCTCTGCCCAATTCATCTTCAGTTAGCGACAAGGCTATTTTGAGCTGGTTGGGACGCTGGCTTGAGAGGACTTGTCGGAAGCGCCTAGGCTATCGACTAACTTATCATATCGCTACCTTGATGGGGAGATTGATAGTATAAAAATTACACGAGAAGACTCTTCATGTTAGTGATTGGGAGAGGAAGATATCAAAGGATCAGGTTCGGCGCCCTATGTCTTATAGCTACTATGTAAGGCATTTGTTCTGGGTGCCTTACGCTTGCTGTACCTCATGGCACAGCTGCTCTTTCATAGCATAGCCCATATCACGTCACATTACAACCCTTTGGTTCTTCAAGGCCAATATTTGGGTGATTGGTGAGAAAACGTAGCCTTCTCCGTGCGTGGGGGCCTGTGCCGGTATGGCGTTGCAAATGACAAGATACTGTATTGTAACGGGCATTGGAGGGAAATATAACGTTGCAGATGGCAGGAGGGGGCAGAATCTAGTCTGTCCTTATGACGCAACTGTGTTCCTAGGCGCAGCTGTGGCTTTTGGGCTGTATATACTATACCTATATGTCTTGATGATGGCGAAGAATGCATGACGACACCATCTAGAAAGGGATATTGCAGATAGTTAGATGTCATGGCATAGTAGTTCTCACTGATAGTTAAGAAATTCTAAAGATCAGTTGACATATTGATCCTCTAGGGGTTGCCATACCATGGTCCAAGATGCGAGTGATTCATCCCCATCTCCCCCTATCCACAACGCCGAAATCCGCTCAGGAATACCAAAGACACCACAACCGATTGATTCATCTAGGTAAAAGACACTGGTATAGAAATGACTAATAACTCTAGTCAGCAGCCATCCCACAAACTTGCTGATTCACAGGGAATAGAGCTCAATCTGTCCTATGCGATACTCACACGATGGTCGGGAGTAAAATCATCGGTGGAACAAGCAGAGAGCATAAATTCGGAGCTCTGCATCTGGACCACTTTGCCTTCGATAGACCTCCGTCCTCATCGGCGTTCAAAGTGACAATAGACGATGTCCTACTTCCTAGTGTAGACCACAAAGAGACTCACTCACCCAGGGGGCTCACCCAACATATCCACACTTCCAAATAACCATCCGCCAAATAAAACAAAGTACCATGTGCAGGCCCCTCATCCGCGTCTACCACTGCGCGCAATGCGCGGTGCAGCGCCTGGATCCACTAATGCACATCCGCCCGGGCGAACATGATCCCTATGTGACGACCTCCTCCCCCTCTCCCCTCCTCCTCCTCACCCTCCGGTGGCGGGATCAACTTCGACGGTGAGACCTGCTGCGCGCTACACGCTGAGATCATCGGCGGCGACGAGGGCCACCTGTACCAGGGCGCCACGCTCGTCGACAGGCGAGAGCTCGCGGCGCGGCAGCGCGAAGATGGAGCACCCACCCCGGAAGGCCGCGTGTGCCCACCACCACGAAGTGTCCTTCGAAGAACAAGAGACCGGGGGCCCAGACCCAGGCATCTCGCCGAGCTCGCCACTCACGTCGTTCGGCGCCGGCGCCGGCACTGCTCCTCTCGAAGAAGTTCAGATCCTATGGCGCCAGAGGGCGGCGCGTGAGGCGTACGGTTCGCCGAGCTCGAGTGCGCCCGTCTGCGTGGGGACGGGCGCAAGGACGAGGAGGGAGCCCGCGAAGAGCGCGCCGCGGTCTGGCGGGACCCCGCGGACCTGCAGCGCGGGATCGGCGAGCGCGCCGAGGCCGAGGCGAGCGAGCAACGGCGGAGGGGGCCCGTCAGGCGCACGCACAGCGATCCGCAGCTGCAGCCTAACTGCCAGAGGAAGAGGGAGAGAGAGAAGAGTGTGAGTGGTAGTAACGGCAGGAGCAACGGGACCTCCACGGCGGTGCCGACGCCGACGCGGTCGAACAACGACAGCAGCGGAGGGCCGGCCGGGCGGCGGAGGAGCATGCGCGCGGACAGCGAGCCGGGACCGGCACCGCAACCCCGGCCTTTCTCTTTCGCTAGCAGCAGCAGTGCCTCGAAGAGCGAGAAGGTGCGCGAGACGGCGACGTCGTCGTCGAGCGGAGTACGGACTACTCGCGCTGCGTCCGTTACCGGCGGTAGGAGTTCGGTGGCGAAGAGCCGGAGGAGCGAGTCGCCGAGGCGGCGGCGCGCGAGGATGCGGCTGGAGGCGGTGAAGACGAATTTACTGCAGAAGTGCTTCGTCGGGTTGGTGCTGCGGATATTGTGTTAGCCTTGTATGAAAAGTGAAAAAAAAGGGGTTGCTCACTGATGCTCGGTCAGCTGACGGCTAGTCTCGTTGGCTCGCGGGTGGGACCGGCTAAAAGAGATCTCGTGCTTGCTTTGGACAAAATGATCGTTCTGTTTAAGCTGCACTTACATGTTCACCAACATGTTAGGAGAAGAATACTCCATTCTGCGGAGATTCTTGTGCTGATGAATGCAGACTTAAGAAGTGATGTTTACATAACAATGGGTAGCCATCTTCATCATCACCTTATAAACTGCATAACGCTGCACGGCAAATTCCATACGCTTTTACTGTTTTCCTTTTCTCTACCCGATGGAATACTCCCCCGTAATCCGGGAAACCCGAATGGCCATGCCCAGTAGGTATGTCCATACTAGAGTTACACAGCCCTTTCTTGCGCAGAAAACTCTCAAATCAAGGCGTCCATTTATTTAAATTACGTCTATAGCCCAATAGTCATCTCGCATCTCACATGCATCTCATCACTGCGTCTTCTTGTCCCCAGCGCCTGCCGCCACGGGTTTGCTGTAGAGCCAGAGGGCGCAGAAGCCGAGCCAGCCCGTGACGGTGGCGCCGATGCCGGCGATCCAGGGCCAGGCGGCGGTGTGGGTCCAGCTGCGGGGCCACTCGTCGTGGGCGATGTGGCGCACCGAGACGGTGGTCTTCTCCTCGACATTGCTGAGGAAGGGCCGCTTGTAGTTGACCATGAAGTTGAAGATGCCGTGCTGGTCCGGCAGCTTGAACGACGCCGAGTACGTCGTGCTATCCTCCGACGACAGCGTGGGTTGCAGGTTCAGGCGGTGGAAAGGTGAGAGCATGCTGAATTCCAGCTGCAGTTCGTCGCCTTCAGGGACAGTGAAGGGGGCCCATTTGCCCCATGCATATTCGGAAAGTGAGATAGAGTATGTCTTGTTCTGGTTAGCTTCGAGCTTAACTCGGCATCGAGGAAGGGGTCACTTACGACATCGTTCTTGATGCGGTAGATCTTGGGGTTGCTTGCGTTGCTCATCCCCTCCTCATTCAGGTGATGCTCAATCCAGTTGACACGCAGAACGCCGATCTCACCAAAGGCCCAACCAGACACAGCCTTGGCGAACTCTCGGTTCACAGTCTTGACCCCCGTCTTCTCGCCCACCCGCTTGACCTCAGCATCGAACCACTTGTCGCTAAGCATTTCAGCGGAGCCGATGACGGTGAAGCGGGCTGAATTGCGAGCCTGCATGGTGGTCACGAGGTTGAGCTGGGCTCCGGCAGCGAAGAGGTCGTCGAGGACTTCGCCTTGCTCTTTCGGGTTGTAGCTGTAAGCCGTGGAGGGAGCGCGCAGGATCGGGGTAAGGAGGGCACCTTGACCAAGGGTCTGGCCGACACCGTTGGGGAAGGCGATGCGCTCGCCGTTGGGCGAGGCGGGGCTGAAGAAGTCCTTGACACCTGGTCGGAGAGGTCCTGGTGGAGGGAGCACAAGCACATCGTGCTTGTCCGCGGCCGAGTTCACGTCGTAGTTAAAATGGTCGACGACGAGACCGGTGCGGTCCGGTGGCAGGTGGATATCCAGCTCGAGAAGGAGGGAAACAATCGAGGTGGGCACAGGAGTAGAGGCTGAAAGAGCGAGCAGAATGTTGCCCTTTGCATTAATGAAGTCCAGTAGGATATTTGGGGTCAAGTTGGGACCGAGACCTTCAACTTGGGTGTCAGTACTTTGTGTGTGCTCGTTTGCCTACTTTTCCATGTAGTCGAAGGGTAGGTGAGACAAACCCTTGGACTTGGTAGGCAGGAGAAGAATATGGTCATAGGACCTCTCGCCCAGGTTGAATACTCTCAAGGTCTCGCTCTTGGGCGTCTCGTATACGATATCGTAACCTCGTGCTATTCGGTGCTGTCAGTCAGCACGGAAACGTCTTTGTAAATGTGCGTATCCGTGGAAACAGGATTGTACGTACCGTCCAGGTCGCCGAGAAACTTGGAGTAACCGGCCTTGTCGGCGACATCTTCCAGGATCACCAGCAGCCTGTCGCCACCGGCACTGATGGCGTGGACGATAGCCACCAGCGCCAGGACGAAGAAGGACAGCAGGGACCTCATGTTGATCGTCTCCCTCTTCAAGGGAAATGAACCAATTGACAAGTCAACTAAGAGAATGAAGAAAGAAACGAAGGGGAGACGCGCGACAGCAGGAACTCGCTGCGCATTGGAGTTTCTTTGGTGTGGTTTAATTGGGTTCGCAAGCTGTCCCGTTTCGTCCAGATACGTTGATATAGAATGTCTGGAGCTTCACACACTTTTGGCTCTGGCATACGTAGCCGCTGAGTCCCATGCCAAGCTGCCAAGATGCGAAGATACCGGGATATCAGGGGGTCCCCATCTGCTGTACTTCGTACTTGAGGCTCATAATTAACCGACCCTTAGCCGATAACGCTCATCCCGCACGGACCACTGAGCAGTTACGTAACGGCAGGAGCTTCGACTTCGATTGACGATGATGGGTCGCACTCACTGACGGGGAAGGAAGTAGCTTTGATATATATCTCCGGTGAGCTCATCATTCCTTCTTCCAAGCTCGACAGTCACTCTACCCCGTACACGGCCAATTGGGTATTTTCTTCCGCAGTCCCTCTTTCTTTATACAGCCCCCTCCAGCCAACTAACAACTCGCTACAGCACCGGCAAACGATTTAAATCCCCCCCCGCCAAAAATGATCAACCCAACGCCCCAATTCTGGGCTGGCCCCCTGCGGTACTGGCGCTGGGCGGCGCGCGAGCGCCCGGCCTTCTTCTGGAGCTGCGTCATCGCGGGCTGCGGTCCCCTGACGCTGTTCACGGTGCCGCCGGTGATGAAGCGCCTCGGCTACGAGCGCGCGGCGCCCATCCCCATGACGTATCCTGGTACGAACGAAGTCCTCCCCTCAAAATTGAATAAGCCTGCCTACTCCCTGCCGGTCATATATCCATATACGATCCAGTCGGTGGATAGACGACTCTGTCACAGCTGGCTGGCTTGATCTTGCGACAGGATTTCGTGAACTCCTAATAGATACCACTGGAGGAGAGAAAGATTCTCTAGAACAGGCAAGAGGAAGGACTGAGCGGAGATTGCTGACGAAGAACAATCAACTACAGTTCCCACGGGCCCCAGAAAACAGCTGAGCGGATACGACGACTGAGCGCGGCTACCACGAATGGAAACAGGACTAGATTACTAGGTTTTGTCGGGAGGCGGCTGAGCGAGAATGACCGACGGGACATCCGGAGGGGGCAGAGGAATTGTGCACCGCCATCTGGACGGGGAACTACGCATATTCGACAGGCAGAAAGGAGTCGAGGGAACAATAGTCGGCATCACCGAACGGCCGGTAGGAATCCGCTGTATATACAGATCACCAAAACCGCGAAGAAAAAATAGAAGAAATTGGTCAATTGCCAAAAAGGGGCTTTGCCTTGCTATGTATCCATCTCGGACTATGTTGAGAGAGTCTATGACAAGTCCAGCGCAGTGTTTCCGTCGTCTTCAGTAACCATACTTCCTGTATTCCTTCTGCTTCTTCTCTTCGCAAATCACGACCTTACCGTCCTTGTAATCTGTCTATCCGAATACCTAGAAACCCGGAAAAGCCGCGCGACCAACTCGGAGCCCGCTTATGTAAACCACTACCGTACGGGCCGCGAAGCCGCTGTTGACTGGCCCGAGCTATACGGCTACGACCTTGGACTGCGACCGCACATGCGCGAGCGCCGGACCGTGATCCAGCGAAAGGCGCTATCTTTCCTTCTGGATCAGGCTCCACTCGTACTAGATGGGAAAAAAACAGACAATGTCAGTTTACACTCTTCTATCACAAACTGCACCATAGTAGGCTAAACCGGTAAATTAGGTAACTCACCACTCTGCCGGCGTCGTCGCCTGTGTACACGAGCTGCGGCATGGGCGCGATGCAGGTGATGGCGGCCTCGGTATTGAGCCCGGCCTCGGAGCGGGCGTCGACGTGGTCGAGGCGGCGGACGAACTCGAGCGCCCACCTGCCTTCGCGGGAGACGACGCGCTTCCAGATGTTGACGCGCCCCCTCTTGTGGCCCGTGAAGACGAGGTAGCTCGCGAGCCACTCGTTGCCCGAGCCCTCGTAGAAGGCGCACGAGTGCACGAAGTCATCGGGCTCGGCGGCGGCGCAGACGTTCTGGTCCAGGATCGGGTCGCCGTTGATCGTGTAAAGCGCGACGTTGGGGCCCGAGCACAGCATGATCTCGCCCGATATGTCGTTGATGCGCGCGCACTCGATCTGCGCCCGCGCCGGGCTCGTCGGCAGCTTCCGCACGAACTCGAGCCGGTTGAGGTCCCAGAGGAAGACGTGGCTGTCGGCCGACACGGTGACGAGGGTGCTGAAGGCCCGCGACACGGCGATGGTGGAGACCGGTGTCTTGTGGCCGAAGAGCGACGACCGGTGCACGAGCTCCACCGGCTTTCCCGACGCTGTCTGGATTCCAAAGACCGATACGACGCAGTCCTCGCCAGCTGTGATCAGCGTCTTGGAGTCAGCAACCACCACGCATGAGATCTGCCCGATGTGCAGCGACTCGTTGACGCCCGCGCTCTTCCGGTTCTCCGTGAAGAAGAATCGTACGCTGTTGTCCGAGAATCCCCATTCGACGTATTTGTCAAAATAAGGGGGAAGGTGCACTCGGAACGGGGATGAGCATAGGAGACGGTCCAACTTCGGAGAATAGGTGAGCGATGCGACACGCTCACGGCTTTCGAGGAGCGGATGTGGTATCCTTGCAAGAGCCTGGCAAGAAGTATCAAGTCTCTTTGCTGGGAATGCGACGCTCTCCCGAGGCGGGTGGGGTTTGCTGAATACTTGATGTGGTGTCTGGCCGAAGTTGTGAATTATGCTCGTCGTAGCATGTCTCTCGTTTGAGTCGGTAATGTTGTCGAGGTCTTTGGCACCAGAATAGGAAAGATAATGGAAGACGTTCAGATTTTCCACAGCCGCTTCGCCCCGCTGTTTGTACCCGAAGATCAGATCAATCCAGTGGTGAAGATTCCGACTGATGTAAGGAGACTCTAGCGCTTCGCGGTGCTTTGCAATGAAGATCTTAGGATCTCCCTTAGCCCACCGCGGCAACTCGACGTTGTTAACCCTGCCTCCCGTGCCCTGACGGTCGCCAAAATTGTATCCATTTACGTTGGTGAGAAATTCCGGCAGGTAGAAGAACTCGGGGATTAGTTCGCGAACATCTGACCCGTTGTCCTGGGCGGCAGACCTCCACGACCCTTCCACCGAGAAGAAGAGTCGATCGGCGTGATCAAACGAGCCGCCTTGCAGCAGGATGTATGACTGCACAAATGGAGGCAGGCGAATCAGATATGACGCGACGATCATGGCCGAGGAATAGTGAGTGCCATAGTGGAAAGGAGTTTCGCCGATCTCTGCCAGACTGTCGTACCTGGATCTGTAATCCATTTGCCGTCGAGCGGTCTGCGCACCCATAGGCTTCGAGAGGTCTCGGAAGGTTGCAGGATCGTCAAGGTCCAACTCCTCGCTGGTGTAATCGGCGAGGATCCACGGGAATACGGGATACTGCGTGAGATCATTGAACGTTCTACCTGCCATTGTGTTAACAAGCATGAGGTAGTGGAAGTTCGAAATTTCACCCCTTTGCCATTTACGCATGATAGGATTCCAGGGTGAAGAGTTGAAGATGCTCCCAAATTTCGACCCCAATGTCTGGGGCGATTCGTCAATAACCCTCAGGGATTCCAATCGCCAAGCGTCTTCCGGGTTGGGCAATGAGTTTGAACCCGCCGCATGAGGTGACTTGTTGATTAGCCTCACGAAAATCTCGTCCCTCACTTCCGCACTTTTGGCTGTTACCAGATAACTCCGGCCATCAGTGAAGAACATCTCGATCGCCACGTCGCGGAACAGGAATCGACGTTTGGATATGCTGATGACGTCGTGCCACTTCCAGCTACGCGAATCCTGAGCGCTTAAGGTACGTCTCCTCTCGCCGGCCTTTGCACCGGTTATGATCTGAGAGAAAGGGTCGCGCTCTTCCACCGGCGCCTCCCAAACATTAACGATCTCCCCGTCCGCGCACTGGAAGAAATTGTCCATAATGTACAAGGCGTTTTTGCCCACGATAAGTATACCTTCACAAGCGTCGAGCCCAATAATCCTGGAGATATTATAGACTTGCTGGACAGCATCCCCTGATCCCAGCCGTCGCATTACTCTCCGGTTCTTGTCTTCGAAAAAGTCATCCGCGCCGTTCGGGTCGTTGGGGTCGTCGACTAGCTCGAAATCGTCCTCGGGAACAACAGATCCGTCAGCATTCTCGGGATTCGTCTGCGCTGTAGTCGATGGGTTAGACGGATCTGAAGCCTCGTCAAAATTGGAGCCTGCCGTCAATACGGATAAAGAACGGGTCCGAACTGGCAACGTCGCCTGGCCTTGAGAGGTCGAAGCATTGCCCTTTAGGGAAGAAGCTGATGGCAAATCGATAGGGCGGCGCTTGGGTTGATACTGCTCATGCCGAGCGGGTGGATCGGGCAGAAGTCGAAGACGCATGCGGTTGCGACCCTCTGTCCTATCCAGCTTCCACTTGATAGGGCTAGGCTGGTGCAAGACTGCACCTGGTCGCGTGAGATCCTCCTGCATCTTAGAGAAAGCCGTCGCGAAGAAGTAGGCGTCATCCTGGTTATCTTGCATCAGACGCTGATGTTTGAAGTGCTCCGACGCATATATCGACTTCATCCAAGCGAAATTCGCCTGATCATGTCGCGATAGGATGCTGCCACGTTCGACAGCCTCTAGGTGCCACTTCCTGAGAGTCTCTTTGCGTTTAGCGAGGCGTGATCTAGCTGTCTCGGCGGTGCGTTGATTCTCCATGCCAACGAACTCTTCCCAGGCCCGAGACATGCTACCAAAAAACAGTACGTCTAATGACGGACGATGCTGATCAACCCACTCCAGAAAGGTATCCGTGTCAAGCTCGGTCAATTTTTGAAAACCGGAGACCAGCTGAAGTTGGTCTGGGATGGTGAATTGACCGAAAAGTAATGAGGACTCCTCCGGTTTCTGTACCAGCACAATACGCCAGATATTCACCGCAGCAAGCCTCACAGCTTTCCTGGCGTCGACCAGCTTAGTATAGAGTTGATACCATAAAAGCTTCATATAGTCGTCGGTGACAGAAAGAGACTCCAGAACCACCATCTGCCAGTAAAGTATCTTGTCCATGGAGAAGTTGGCCTCGAGATCGGTGGTCTGTGGATCGTCCATTTCTGAGAGTCTTAAAAGAACCAACTTCAGAAACGAGCCGCGGATGGTGGATACAGCTTGTGTGCAGAGCCTCACGCTCTTCATTTTGGCAACATCTGGCTTTTGGAGATGTTCCAGCAATAATCCTGCAAAGTCTAGCATCGACTCGGTCCCGTTCATAAACCAGCCCTCGAAAATTGCCTCTACCATATGGAGGCTAAATCTCGCCATGTTGGTCAATACTCTCGGCTCATTGAGAAGTTTCCAATCGAGCTTAATGCTGGTTGAAAGGTGGAGGATGGTGTTACGAAGCACGTAAGATTCAAAGTAAGCCTGGTGCTCCTGAAATCCCGGCGGGACGTTGAGAAACAGGCCGAAACCAGGAAACTCCTTCCGGTTCAATAGTTGGTCCAAGAAGACGTTGACGATTAGCTCCAAGATTCCTTCTAGCACGTTATTACTAACGTTCTGTGCTGCGATTTTCTTCTTAGGAGACATCACATGGGTGAGGCGAGCCGGACTAGGTTGGGGGGACTTCTGAGAGGGCAGTAAGATGAACGATGACGCTTTACGCAAAGGGGTCCCACAATAGTTGGTAGCTGTAGCCGATTGCGAAGGGTCAGCCGGAGTGGAAGCCCTAATCACGGGCGCAGCAGACGAGGAACCAGGAACTGGGCGGATGATGACGTCAGTGCCTTCAAAGGTAAGTGTAGAGTCCCGCGAGTTGAGCTCTATGTCAGGGCTGACGGGATCCGTGCTCACGATTGCAGGATATAAAGCAGTTAAGAGCAGCCTCACATAATCCGAAGTCAAGGCAAATTCTCGAAAATCCGGTGATCGAGCATGAATATCTACAAGAAACCGTATCACGGTCTGCAGGACTGCTGCATTGCCAGCAGTGCGCTCACGGTTAGAGCGAGATGTTCCTAGATGAGATACGAGCCACGGTCAGCTAGATAGAAACAAGGTGAACCAAGAGACTTACGTCCTGGTTCTGGCTCATTCTGAGGTGGCGTAGCTCCTGTCCTTGACTGCGTTGAGGACCCGAGAATCATGGGTGCGATCATAGCGGGATCCGATTCGGCTGACGGCGAATCCGGATCTTCTTGGTTCCTGGGGACGTCCTTGAGGCCGTGTTGAAGCATGGCGGTAAGAATTGGCAAGGCGCCTGGGTTGACAACCTTGCGTTTCCCGAATACCTCGATGAGGCTGAAGAAATCGAAATTCCTGTCGAAGTCGACATCTGCAACATCGCACCCGAAGAGTATGCTGAAACAGATCACCCACAGCGCCGGGATATCCGACCAGCGTTTCAGACGGTGCGCCATGATGTAAAATCCGCCGGTCTTCCCCGAGAACTTGGTGACGTAGGCTGAACCCGAGGTCACCAAGAGTCTGGCAAGAATTTTGCAGCCGTTCACCACTATTTCCGGTTCGTCCTCAGTAAGAAGGTACAAGAGCCACTGAGCCATCATCAGCTTCGAATCATCTCTTGATGGCCACGAGTCAAGTACCTTATTCGTAACGGTCTTTGCAAACTTTCGAATGATCGCTAAGTTCCCCTTTTCGCAGAGGAGTCGGCAATAGATCGCTAGGATTCTTGTGCCAACCTCTTTTTTCGTCACATACCTCGCGGCGCTCTGGCCGGCTCCGTTCGGGTCGTTAGAAGACCGTTTAGGCATCGAGGTTGAAAGTATCGTGTTACGACTCGATATCGATGAAGGTTTCGCCGTGCGTGTAAGAGACCCCGAAGCGGTATGGAAGGCATAAGTGATAAATAAGGCAAGCGTCCGGTGTACTTCCGTGTTGTAGCTGCGCCTGACGAGAGTTTCAATGGTGTCCATGAAGAATGGGACCACATTCTCCGGCAACAGCTCCGACTTCACGGCATCAAGAAGCCTCTTGACAATCCCTAGAAAGGCCTCGTCAGCAGTCGCAGCCGTATTGGACGTATCATCACTCACGCATTCGAATTAACCTGCGGTTATTATGCTGATGGTATTTGCTCCTGGTTGCAAAGGTTGTGAACTGTTTGTAGTACAGTTCTTGAACGATCGGGGCGCTTTTTCTCCACCCATCGAAGTCAACCAATAGGATACGATATGCAAGGGGGTTGATTATGACGGATTCAAGGGGCTCGCGGTGGTTGTACCCCACGAACTCCAGCAAGAGGCTGAGGAGTTGAAAGCATAATTTGTCTCTCTCTTCAGGCGGCAGTACGATTCTCTGTGTTGGGCTCTCATTCGCAGAGGGAGCAAAACCCAGTTTGACTTTAAGGAGAAGCGCTAAAATCGGGTATCCTCCGTCCTTCTCCATGGCTTCACTGTTACGCCAGCTCGAGTTGATGCATATAAACACCATTTCCACGGCACGGAGAAGCGTGTCCACCGTCGAAGCCCGGTCGATCAACTTGAGTGCCAGCGGTGTGAATCCTGCTAGCCGCCACAGTGCATCATCGAAGAACTGAGGCGTTGAAACGATCGGATCCCCAGTCAACACGGCCACGCCGCTTGAACGAAGAAGAGCATCATTAACCGACGGCAATGCAGTGTTTATCGCTATACCCGTACCACTTTTCAGGACCATCTGCACGAGAGTCTGGGCAGGACCCCTGGACAGGTTTCGGAACAGCTGCGTCTCGCTAAAACCTTCACTTTCTCGGAAAACCGAGGACGGCACGATGCTGAGAAGGATACGGTTCTCCGGTATTAAATTAGCAGCCTTGTCACGAATGACCCTCATGATGTCCGACTCGCCATTCTTCCCAGTACTGAAAAGGTCATTCTGAAGACCCAGGGAAGCCGAAGCTCTATACGTCTGGAAGCCGCCGAGGCAGTCTTGAAAGTTTCCTTGGTACCCAGGCCCGAGTCTGCTGGGTACTACCAGGATTTCGTCGCTGAGGATATCTTCAAAGAGGTGGGCGGATGCAAGGGACCATTTGGTACAGATCAAACCTGGCCCGACGTGAGAGGAAAGTTCCCGCGGTGTCCCCAGGAATGCTTGGGCGGGTATGTTCTTGTTATTGTTGGAGGTAAATGAAGCAAAACTGTCAGTGCTGCCATTTGATAACGGTGGCACGGCAGGATAGGTAGCCCGTAGTTGCTCCACAAACTCTCCATTTACGTAAAGCGAGGCTTTGCTGGCAATCATAGTCTTCGGTCTTCGGTGTACCACCGCAATGTGGTACCACTTGTCTTCTTCGAATGTAAAGGACTTGAACCTCACACTTGGCCGCTGAGAGGTGATTGATGTTTGTAATATGAAATTTCGCGTATCTTTCTCAAGATAAGCGAGAAGAAAGCAAGTCTGTGTAGCATCGAAAACACCAAAGATAGTTGTATGGGACTTGGGATCAAATCGCTCAATGCGAATCCACGTGGTAAAGGTATAGCCAGCAGTTGACTGAGGCGGAAACAAGCGGCCGATTTTAGGGAGATCAATCGAGGAATGGCCATGAAGTGATAGATCAAATTGGATGGCAGAGGGCCTGTGGTGTGCGTTCATCATGTCCAAGCAAAAGTCAGAAGACGTTAGTGAGGGGTTGAGCAGTAGTGACTGGGCATCCGAGAGAGTATTGAGACCAAAGGCCATGAGAGACCGGCAGCAGGCCGAGATGACATCACGTTCTGACCTAGTGAGAACAGATCCATCATCGAAAGCTAGCCAGAGGAATCGAGAAAGAACTCCAGTTTCATGGACGCGGTAGAGGTTAATAGTCGATGCAGTCATGATCGTCAATAGTAGCTTCAAAACCAGAAGAGAGACGAGGTTTTCCGAGGCCCCTGTCTCTCTTGGTATCGACTCCCAGAAATCTACAATCGTACGGATGACCTCCGGGTTCTGCAAAGTCGACGTTGGACAGAAAGCCTTTTCGATGGCAGAATTGATCATAGTAGTTGGATCTTCCGGTAGAATTTGTTCTGTTCCACTCTCAGCGCCGTCTTCCCGAATACCAGACCGAGTTTGAGGCCGAGACAAGGCTCGGACTGACACAACATCCCCACAGAGGTTGTCCAAGGAGGCATCGTTCATAGATAGTGAGAAGAGCTTCCCGAACAATTGGCCCAAGGTCCAGATATCCGCATCAGTACCCCCAAGCCCAATGCTTGCTATCGTCTGCTCTAAAGCGTCCCATCCGCCCCCTTCGACTCGTGTTCGGAAATAGCGCCTATTACCGGGGTGGTTTCGAAAAGCGGCGGAGAAGACGCCAAATACGGCATCAAGGAGCTCGAAGAAGCGCCTCCTCTCATCTTCGTCCCGTTTTTGTGGGTTATAAAAGCCGGAGAAAGCTCGCAGCACGTCGAACAAGCGGTGGAAGCCGTGAATGTGTCGAAAATCATCCTGCACTGAGCTTGGCGGGGTAGGCGCGGAAAGATATTGCTGGATCTGCCGGGCCTTCTTTATGAGGTCGTGTATTTCAGGATAGCCATTGGCAGAGGTGATTGTGGTAAGGGAGGAGATATCATTGAGGAGGCGCTGCAGAACTTCGGTGGCCTTGGATGTCTGCGGTGGTGTCGACGCTGAGGTCGACGATCTGTAGCGACTCGGTCTGGTCCTGGTAGCCATTCTCGTTTGCGGCGACGTGTCATATCAAACACGGCGCAGCTTTACCTAGTACCCAGCTGGGGTCTAGGCTACTCTTCATCCCGCTGAGCATAGAAAGACTTCGGCGAGTGAGGTACGGCGAGGCAGATACGTATCATCGAAAGTGAGGTAGCTGCCCTATTTTTGGTTGAGTCAAGTTAAGGTCGACGAACTTTTAGTTGTCGACAGTTGCCGGCAAATATAATATCACATCTCAGCCACCCCGACGGCGCAATTCGACCACTTTGACGAGGATATCGCTCGGTAGATTTCCAGTTGGATCCTGTCGACAGGAGACGTCAGCCTTGCGATGGGGGCTGAGCAGGAAGGCAGAGGCACTGTAACGTGGGGCCAGGGTATGTTCAGTAGTATCTTAACAGTTAATAGGCCCCCTGCACCCGTACCTAGTTAGGCTTAAATTTAGTGCTCAAATGTCAGCACTACGGGAGCCTAAACCGACATACAACGCAACGTTTATGAACGCACCCATTGATGATCATGCTAGATTTAGTGAGCTTTCGTGTATCCATATACCATCTATTCAAGACACCTAGTTACTTGATAGGACAGTATCAGTCCCTTATCGAAATATTTGAAAATGTCTTCGCTAGGTATGGGAAGTTGAAGAGATGCCTAAACTACCAGATTGTTTTCATCTGGACAAGCTCAATGAGCAAACAAGGACACTCGTGGAAAGCTCCTAATGTCCTTATGTTCACATCTCTGTCAAGCCGGTCGCGCATGTTCTATGGTCTTTGACTTCCTACCGTCTTTTATCTACACCATTGGTGCTACTAGGTACCTAATAATATGTTTCCGTGGTTCCCAAGTAAAGGGGCCTCCGACATCTCTTCCCCTGATTTTAAGGAGCACTCGATCAGCGAGAATGATCAATGAAATGAGCTGCCTTGTGCTGGACTGGCCCGTTATCTTCTAAGTCGAGTCCTTATTTTGATGTATATGCAGGTAGTTTGCATGAACCTACCTGATGGTATTCAGCTGGAGAGATTTTCAATTCTTCTGGGTTCAATTATCGGTTGTAGATGGGAGAGAGGCTTGAGCGCATAACAACGTGTACCCACTTCAAGCTGGTATGTTGCTTCAGGTCCTTGACTTTCCCGTATTGTTGGTCGCTGTTGAACGTAAAAATGAAGCTTCTATTGAACTAGACCCATCACACGATCATGCTATATCCTTACCTCGTTCTCCCTTATGTCGCGCAGACTTTAGTAATAGGGCTGAGATACAAAACATGTCTAACATCACGTACCCAAGATCGAACTACTTATATGTGTTAGTTCAGCTTTGCCCAAGGGAGACCCTTCGTGGTGATGCCCGCAACAGAACACCACTACGGAGATGATGTCGCTTTGATAGGGACAAGAGAGCAGATGCTGGTTAAATTTGGATGCCATCGCTCACTATGTTCTCCCTTATAACCATGTTGCAATGGTTTGGGATGCTTTTGATGCCTGCCCGTTTTCAATAAGGTCGGATGCAACCCAGCAACTCAGACCCCGAGTGGGGGACATATCAATATATTCAATGCAACTAGCCGTGGAACATTAAATTCCCAGAAGCTGCTCCATTCTCAGTGTATTACCTTTAGAGCGTCAATCCTGATATACCTCCCTTACAAAATGATTTTTACAGTTACGAACTACAAGTAGTTCCGCAATGTGTCGTAGTACGTCAAGAGAGCCGCAAGGATTCCTCATCCTCCTATCTCCAGTGAGCCTTGCCGGTTACCATTCTCTGTATCAAGAGCTTCCTTTTGCGCCGTAGGTCCCCCGAGTGCCGCTGGGTTTGGACAACCGTATTATTCAACGTCAAGGTAGGTAAGCTGCTCAGGCTGACATCCTATGGGAGACGAAACATACCATTATGGAGTGTCTATGGACCCCTACCAGTGAGAAGAATCTTCTATGACAAGAATAGCGAACGGCTACCTTGAGCTGTCTGATAGCGCCAGCTCACAGCAGCAACATAAGTATAATATATCTGAACATATGTTATCATTGAAGCTGTAGCCCCCTGAGCATCCTTGAGGTTCTCTAGATGACGGAATTAACGGCATTAACTTTCACTCTTCTACACGCACCGCGCAGTGGTTTAGTGTCATAGCAATGTATTATCATATCACTGTGCCCGTTGAAGTTCACCCTGTTGCGTATCGGGGTGTTTCCTCGGACCTCCATATGGTATATGATGTTGTGATGCGCAACATTGACGTCTTACTTGTAAGCTCGGTTGATTGGCCTGTGTGCCTTATACCGCCGTCTCAAGATGTCATTATTGAAATATTCACCGCCACTCTCGAGGTACCCTCTCTTATTCCTAGAAGTAATGATTTACCGGATATAATGTGGGAAGACTAATAATCCAGAGGCATATGGTTTATGATATTGTTACCTCAGTTGAAGGTTGAGCACGGTTAATAGCGAGAATGACGGCTGGCTATCCGTATACCGGATAGCCCATCGGTAGGGTCCTCAGTCTGCGATATGGGGGACAAAATGCGCGGATTGTGTAACTTAATAGAGTTCACTTCGCTCAGCCTGAACCCAGTAAAGGTCACAAGCTCGCCAGCACTTCTTTGAGATATAATGTCATATGCGATGCCATAAATTGTTTGCTGACTTGTCTCCTGAGACGTCCGTACAGGGCCGCATGACACGTGATGATCATCAAGGTCCCTTACAACGCAGCAGACGGTAAAGCCGAAACCGGATTCCTCCGCTACGGCAGGCCTGAATCTGCGTGATTGGATGGATAAGAGTCCGACCACTAGCCTTGATCCACTGAATTGACTGGCGCTTTTTGTCGGGGAACTTCAGGTTTAGTTCGAGACAAATCAGCCGGGGCCGGGGAAAGCTTTACTAGCGACGTTAGAGCTTACTTATAACACTTGTAGATTTCCGTCATCGCGTTTGACAACATTGAATGAGGCTCGTAACACCATCAGATGACCAGCATGCTGCTACGGGTACTCTTGGCAAACATGGTACCTAGAAGATAACAACTCGAATCAGCTAGGAATATAATACTTGGTGATAACCGAAGCCGGATTATGTTATACGGGGGACGTAGCAGGTCAGCCAGGTAGAGCTAAACAGTATTTGAAAAGGGTCTCAGGGTCCAAGAATCTTGCAGGTCCGGATGATGCATGCGTGCTGCAGCATTCCGCCCTGCTAAACGGCTGTGGTCGATAGGCTAGAAGGCCCGGGTACCTTATTTGTAAGTACGGAGTGGAGAGTTCCCCATCTCTTATCGCGCTTATGACCCCTTAACGCTGAATAAGTCCGTCTGATTGATCGCCCCGGAAACTCGTGAGATTCCCCAATGCCGATCTAGGCTTCGGTACCATCACTATTATGTATGTAGCCTGGCCACCTCGTAGTAGCTCAGATGTCTATTCCTAATATGGTACCTTAAAAGGAGTGCAAGTCGGACATGGTTCATTCATCGTTGTGGATAAAAGAAAGACGCGCCTGTTTGGTGTCGACTGCTCGCTGACAGCCGCGTTATTGAGCCACTGATTCCAAGCATGACATGGGGGATAAGGCGAGGTAACCTTGGTAACCCCCTACTCCCCTACCTCAGGAGGTACCTCAGAGGTACCTACAGTAGGAGGTGTACACACTCCGTACAGTTCACCAGGTTAACCTTCTTTTGCTGGGAACTTATTACCCGAGTCTGGGGGTCTTGCGACTTACGACGCGCCTGCTGAACCCCCGTACGCCCCACAGAACTAGACCGATTTAGGCTTATCTCGGTCGCCCTGCGCCTCCCATCCTTGAGCAATGCGTCACACGCACCACCACTTGGACCACAGGAAGGCAGCCGTCCGCTGAGCTGTGCGTCGCCACCGTTATCAGTTCCTTCGCCAACACCAAGAGCTTCTTAAGCTTTGCCTTCCCTCTTCCTAATCTCTCCCTTCTTCATCAACAAACCCTCCATCTCCATCCTCATTATCCATTAACTCCATCATCCTCTTTGTGGAATTCCAACTCTGAGGAGTCATTAGCTTGATTCTTCGAGTTTTATCTTAGTTTGTTTCTTGTTTCGGAGCGCCTTGGGTCTCAGGTAGACTCATCAATTGGTTGCTTACAAAACAGCACAGCCTATCCATCATGCGGCTCGCCCTCGCTCTCTCACTGGCGTACACTGCTGCGGCAGCGCCATCCTTCAGCTACGAGACCATCCATGATGGGGCTGCCCCCGTCATCTCGTCAGCTGAGGCCGAAGAGGTTCCCAATTCGTACATTGTCAAATTCAAGAAGCACGTGACCGACTCTGCCGCTGCCGACCACCACTCTTGGATCCAGCAGATCCATACGGACCGTGAACAGCAGCGGATTGAGCTTCGGAAGCGTGACATCTTTTCTACTACAGACGATGTTTTCCGTGGTCTTGCCCACACCTACAAGATCGGCAGCGATTTCTTGGGATACTCGGGACATTTCGATGACTCGCTCATCGAGGAACTTCGGAGACACCCCGATGTACGTTTGTTCCCCATGCTCATTCACAACCTCCGGCTTAGTTATGAGAGATTGAAGCTAACTCGGACATGTCAACAGGTCGAATATATCGAGCGAGACTCGATCGTCCACACTATGGGCTCAGACTCCGACCCCGAACTTGAGAGAAATGCCCCATGGGGTCTCGCCCGTGTGTCGCACCGTGACACGTTATCATTCGGTACCTACAACAAATATCTCTACGCCGCAGAAGGTGGTGAGGGTGTCGATGCCTATATAATTGACACCGGCACCAACATCGAGCATGTGGACTTCGAGGGCCGTGCCAAGTGGGGAAAGACCATCCCTTCAGGCGACCAGGACATTGATGGTAACGGTCACGGCACTCACTGCTCCGGCACCGTGGGTGGCAAGAAATACGGTATTGCGAAGAAGGCCAACATCTACGCAGTCAAGGTCCTGCGGTCTAACGGCTCGGGTACTATGTCTGACGTGATGAAGGGAGTTGAGTGGGCTGCTGAAGCTCATCTGAAGCAGGTTGACCTCGCTAAGAAGGGTAAGCGCAAGGGCTTCAAGGGTTCCGCTGCCAACATGTCTCTGGGTGGTGGCAAGTCCCCGGCTCTGGACCAGGCCGTCAACGCTGCCGTCGAGGCTGGTTTGCATTTCGCCGTGGCCGCTGGCAACGACAATGCTGATGCCTGCAACTACTCTCCTGCTGCTGCCACCAAGGCTGTCACTGTTGGTGCCTCTGCTCTGGATGATAGCCGAGCCTACTTCTCCAACTGGGGCAAGTGCGTCGACATCTTCGGCCCTGGTCTCAGCATCCAGTCTACTTGGATTGGCAGCAAGACGGCCATCAACACCATCTCCGGCACTTCCATGGCTTCCCCTCATTTGGCTGGTCTCCTGGCCTACTTCCTCTCCCTTCAGCCCAGCTCTGATTCCGAGTATGGAATGGCCGAGATCACTCCGGGGAAGCTCAAGAAGAACCTCATCAGCATCGCCACCAAGGGAGCTCTTTCCGATATCCCCAGGGACACACCCAACTTGCTCGCCTACAACGGTGGTGGCAAGTCCAACTACTCGCAAATCATCGATGAGGGTGGCTACGAGGTCGAGGGTGCCCCCGAGAAGGCCGTCACCATCGAGGAGCTTGAGAAGGCAATCGAGCAGGACTTCAACGTTATCTCTGGCAAGGTTGTCAAGGGTTTCTCCTCCATCTCCGAGAAGGCTGAGAAGCTCTCTGAGAAGATCCACGAGGTCATTGATGAGGAACTTAAGGAGTTCTTCGAGGAGATCCGGGCATAAATGACTTTGGATGCTTGATCCTCACGAGCCCTACGGAAAGGGCCTAGACGGATGGCGACTTGAACACTATTGGGTTGACGGAAAGGCAGTAATGAATTGGTACTTTTTCTCTTTGGCATACGGTTGCTCGGATCTCTTAACTGTACTTGCAACATGGGTTTCTCAGGCTGCATTAACTATCTCCTAAGTCAGTCTTGACGTAGCATCAATGGTATTTGGCCTCCGGTACAAGTGTGTTGTGACAAATACGAGTGAGCTTATGATGTGAGGTATATCGCCTAGAGCTGACGTGCACAGCTGAATGCCAAACATTCTCGAAAGGCAACATGGCGAGTATAGGGGGCTAGGAAGCCTCGAGGCCTCGAGGGTCTAGGAGAGTCTATTATGGGGTTGACCTGCCTCGTTACGAGGCTTACCTACCAACTTGTGTGTCGCTCCTTCTGGATCGCGATGCGATAGGGTCAGGACCAATTCTACCACCAAATATAGGAAGGTGCTCGTCAACATCGATGCCTGACGATTTACGGCGATGTTTGGAACTGAACTTCGGTAGTTTGCCTCCCGATACCTCATAACATTTCCTAGGAAGGTTTCCATTACTTCTCCGATCTTCACATAACTCCATTTTACTTGATGCATTTCTCGAAATTCAGCTCTATCACCGCCATCCAAAATTTGCTACTCTCTTATCCAACCAAGGCTTTTGGTTAGCTTCGTCGTCGACACAGCCTACTAATTCGTTCCAGTTTTGTTTCGCACCGGTCACCTTCCCGTGCCTCTCTGCGGTACGTATGCGCCTACATTTCAAGTCGAACTACTTCTAAACATCAAGGTAGCATCAAAGGAACTGGTCGCATGACTTCAGGAAATCCATGCAGCGTCGGAACAGTACAAGATCCTCGAAGAGCCTGGACCGCCGAAAGTCAATATCGTCTGCGAAGAGTGTCCACCTGGAATATATCCTTCCGGAGACGGCCGAACGTGATGCTCAGGCGGCAGCCACGCAAGCCTTCACAAGGGCCAGGGACAGATCCACGATGGACGCTTCCCTCTGGCCGTCCCCTCGTAGCAACGGTAGACCTAGTTCCAGCAATGACTATGCTACTCGCGAGTGCATCAGAGAGGAGCCAGAACTTCAACGCCAACAGAGTGTTCGTTTTATTCGACCTAGACCTCCTCCGATGACCAAAGCCAGCACGGCTACTGGCGATGTCACGCCTACCCGCGGCATTGGACCTGGTAGTGCTCACACCACTCAAAATACCATTTATTCGCGGTTCAAGAGCAGTCCCTTTACTTCTGAGATGGCTTCTGCCGTCGAGGGTACGGCTGGAGATTATATTAATGCCCTCATTACAAGCGAGGAGTATTACACCCCCGAAGATGACATCGCTTCAGTCCCGTCCTCCTACCGCCGAATCCGCAAGTCGAGGTCCATGTATACCAGTTCAGAGCCAAGCGCAGTAGCGGAAATTCAGAGCGGCCGCCACTTCGCAGCGATGGCCAACGGCTTTCCTTCCTCCGGTGGAAGCATGGCTCCACTAACCGATGAGAACAAGCCGCCCTCACGACTCAAGGCACCAAAGTCCATGAGCTTCCTAAGGAACCGCCGCGATCAGTATGCAGCGTTTCCCATCAGCCAGGACTCAATATCTTGTAGATCGAAGCCCACAGGCGACAAACTTTTCAAGAAGAGCCTAAGAGATGTAGGTAACGCCCCCCAGTCGACGAGCTTAAAAGTTCCCAAAGATAGTAGTCTGCGGGACAAGGCTCGGAGGATATCACAAGGCTTCAAGCACAGGCTCAAGAATCTTTTGTACCTCAGCAAGGGAGATAATGCCGACGACATGGCATTCCCTCCGCAGCAGATCGAGGCATCGACAACACACAATGCAGAGATTGAAAGCCCCGCCAACCGAATCAACGGTACCTTCCTTGCTGAACCTCCTACAGATGAAGGCGCTCTATCCCACGTCACTTCCGGCGTACCGTCCCTTCATACGGTACCATCTAATCAACAGCTCCGTTCTCGTCAGGGGAGCCTTGAAAGCCTGAGAAGCGAAAGGAGAGTCTCCGACGAGAGGTCGCGCGCGACTAGCTGGAGCAATTCTGACATTAGCACTGTTACCAGCACGAACAGTCTTAAAAAAGATTGGGAACGACAGCGTTTATCCATCATCAAGGAGAACGGGACACATGTCAGTTCGTCTTCTGCAAGGCGAGCTCCGGCTGTCGACCATTCCATACAACAAAACATTAGTGTTATTCCACTGCAGCAACCAGTACCGAAACCAGTGGCAACTATGGATGGCCAAAGGATATACTCGGCGCTGATGAAGAGAGTCAACGGAAAGCAGAAACAACCCCAGAACAATGACTTGCAAAGGAAGCGAAGTATTGAAGACCTCAGAAGAACAGGAACTGTCCCACCTAGAGGCAGCTCTTATAATCATGAAGATCGGGAGCTCGAGATACCTACGACGATTCGCCAAGTCGTCGCTAATGACTCGGACCAGGAATCTGTGAGAACCGCTAAGACCGTGATACCCACTCCCAGACCTAAGACTCGAGGCGAGTCGGGCCAAACCTGTAATGGAAGGGAAAACACGAAAGACAGCGAAGCAGCGCCCCATTCCACTACAATCACTTCAACAAACATGGCAAACGGGACCGAACATAAGTACCGTCAGCTGCTCGTTGGCCCTGGCACAGGAGGGAAGCACCTTGTACAAGACTTGTCGGGGCGTAAATCAGCCTTCTTCGGTAGTCCAGCCTGTCATTTATTTCGAACAACGAGTCCATACAGACGAGCGCTTCAAGAGTCAATAAAAGCAGCCGCCGATTCATCACAGCCAAAATCGCCCGAGTTCAACCCTTGGATGCCGTCCCTCACCGACCTTCCCATGAGATGCCCCAGCACCGGTGTTTCCGAAGTAGACAAGAAGATGCAATATGCTAAGAGTATATACTCTTGCACTTCAGAGGAGCCCAAGAACTCGTCTTGTAACACCATACCTACCGGTGGGGATTTCCCAAAACCACCTAAGACGGACGGAGAAACAACCGTATTCGCCGAGCCCCCTGTATACCGGCCCGCCCCGCCTGTTCCGCCAAAGAATCGCGTTGTATCCTCTACAAGTTCGGTGGAATGGAAGACTCGGTTGTCAGCCAATACGTCTAAGCTTGAGGGGTCTCCTGGGCGATCGGAACGCAAAGGGCTTTACCATAAGCCGCCATCGATGCCTCTGCCATCGCGTCATATCCGCGAACGGACCCAGATCACAGACGAGGATGAGGATGAGGATAGGGATGAGGGTGGACAGCTGGACGTTTACCAACCAACAAGACCAGATACCATGGTGGCATCAACTGAACACGGTTCTAAGAGATCGGCTTATCTGCCCCATCCAATGTCTAATGCCAGAGTTGAACCTTCCTCCTGCGACAAAGAAAATGAGGCGCCTCAGCCACCTCCCATCCCTCCCAGGAACATATTGCGAATTTCGCCTTCTCTGGTAAGCGTCGAGTCACGTTCAGGGCAATCCGAAACTCCGATGGGGTCCTCTAAGTACGCGCCGGTGAACTCTAAACCTCAAAGGACTCTAGCACATGTGCAATCCCTCAATTCTCTAGGCGGCAGTCAACTCCGAGGATCGGGTACATTGACCTCGAGACTCCCTAGAAGGCAACCACGTGCTATGGATCAATCCGGCACGCCAAGCCCTGGTATTGCCGCCGCCGTCGATAAGCAATTCGGAATGCTGCGCAACGCGGCGATCACTAGGCGGAAGGCGATCCTCGTAACCCCGATAAAAAGTGAAAATGTGAGTCCGCGAACGGAAACTGACAGGGATCTGTACGGTGAAGGGGGTTCGGACATCATTAGCCCTGAGCCGGGTCGGGATCCCGGTGAGACGGGAGGCCAAAGAATGGTCGACATGTTCCTTAGTACTAGGCGGAGGAGGATGGCGAGCAGTGAGGACGGGAGCGTGTTCCTGTGAGGATAGAGGTAGAACAAGTGAACTCCACGGTTTTTGGATGGGTTTATACCTACAGACGAAAGTGATCGCTGCATGCCGAATTTACGGGTTAAGGGGCGGAGGATTTAATAGCTACTAGACTAGAAGGATTAGGGCTTGTCGTTGCTGCTGTTCTCGGGCTATCGTGCTATGATGCATCAATGGGGGGTCTCCGGCTAACAGCTTTCTTTCTATGTTCTCGTGGGAGGGATATTCGGTAGTGTAGTGTTTATTACGCTCGAGATGAGAAATAATGATGTTCGGGTGCATCCCCTGGGGTCCAGCCACGCTCTGGGTCTAATGATCTGATTATCAGGACCGCGCAAAGATAAATACCTATCTTCTGCGCATGAAAGTTTCCAAACGTACGACAAGATCATACTATAGTAATATGGTCTCAACTATAATGAACATAACATTAACCTTGTAAAGTTTGTAATCTAGAGTCGAGTGTCTCTGCTCAGCATCATGAAGAGAGTTGCTCCTAGGCATACGTGGGCAGCAGCCGGCTGCATTCTTGCTTCCATTTATGGCGACCTACACTGCCCCCATGAGCAAACTACCGATCTCGGGAGCTGACATGTAAACGTATAAACGTAGTACGTAGTCCAGATGATGGCGCAGACGTTTTCGACTTATAGTGCATCGACGCCACACGTTTTGCCCCAGATTCTAATCGCAAAATAGGGGGGCTTAGGACTACCCATAAATGTGGAGACGAAAGCTTGGTTGCATTAATGATCCCGTCACTATCACCCACAGTCATGGTCCCATCATATTCGACAATGGATCATTTACCTAGAATTATGAAGATAATAGCACTTTATGCGTTTTGGAAAATATAGCCCATAGTCCTAGGTTAGTTGTCATGGTCATGGTGGTGACGAGTTAGTATAATGACGTCATCACTCCACCGTGATTCGCAGCCAGTCAGTACAAACAACTTCAATAGGTCAACATGCTCTGTTAGCCGTTAGATATAGAGAGCGGTGCTTCAAAACCTGATTCCTTCCGGGTATAGCCACATACGTACGTACTTACATAAAAACGCGCAGATTGAGCATGTTACTACTGTCTTCGCGTGGTGCTCAAACTCAACCGACCACACTTACATCGTCCCCTCTTCGGCATCCTAATACAACAGAGAAGAGATCATGTCGTTGGCCCGCCATGTAAGATCGTACACTCCGCTTAGATGACTTCTACCACATCCCGCTGACCTCGGTCCTAGATCGATCCGGAGGAGCTCGTGGAGCGTCTCCACGATGCCCACCTCACCGAGGGCGGACAGCGCCTCCGTGAGAAGATGACCACTTCTCACCTGACGCCCTACTCGACCAGGTACGCCAGCAAGCTGGACGTGCCCAAGTACCAGATGCCGCGGGAGGGGTCGCCGGCGGACGCCGTGTACCAGGTGATCCGCGACGAGCTGGACCTCGACGGCAGGCCGAACCTGAACCTGGCCAGTTTCGTGGGCACGTACCTGGAGCCGACAGCCGCGGCCCTCATGGCCGAGAACCTCAACAAGAACCTCGCCGACAACGACGAGTACCCGGCCATGCTGTCGATCCACGAGCGCTGCGTCAGCATGCTCGCCAACCTCTGGGGAGGCTCCCAGAACGAGGGCGAGAAGGCCGTCGGCTCCGCCACGACGGGCTCCTCCGAGGCCGTCCAGCTCGGCGGCCTCGCCATGAAGCGCCGCTGGCAGGAGCGCCGCCAGGCCCAGGGCAAGGATACCCTCAAGCCGAACATCATCATGGGCGCCAACGCGCAGGTGGCGCTCCTCAAGTTCGCCCGCTATTTCGACGTCGAGCCCCGCATCTTGCCGGTTTCCAAGAAGAGCGACTATCGCCTCGACCCGGATCTTGTCAGGGAGAACGTTGATGAGAACACGATTGGCGTGTTCGTGATCATGGGAAGTACCTACACGGGTAAGCGATTTTATAAGCTATTTGCTGCTCTCCTTTTATCCTGGTAGATGTGGCCATAATCTCCACTAGAGATCATTAAGGGCTATTCAACTTGGAAGACATCTATCGGACTGCCAATGAATTGCACGGCAAGGTTAATCGAGCAATTGAGAAAGACAAGACCGCTAACCTTGAATCTTCTAGGTCACTATGAACCGGTGGAGGAGATATCTAAGGTTCTTGATGAGGTTGAAGAGAAAACAGGAATAGATGTTCCGATCCATGTCGATGCCGCTTCAGGGGGCTTTGTTGCACCATTCACTTATGCTCAAGCGGGCGGGCCTAAATGGTTAGTCTCCCCGTCTTTTGTCTAAAGCAGCCGCATGCTGACCCCTATTCTAGGGGCTTTGAGCTTCCTCGTGTCAAGTCGATCAATGCCTCCGGCCACAAGTATGGTCTAGTCACGGCCGGTGTCGGCTGGATAATCTGGCGTGATGAAGCTTTCCTCCCGCAGCATCTCATCTTCGAGCTTCACTACCTGGGAGGGACCGAGAAGTCGTTCACGCTCAACTTTTCTCGGCCAGGCGCACATGTCATCGTTCAGTACTACAACCTCGTCCACCTCGGCTTCGAGGGCTACCGCGAAATCATGGAGAACTGCCTCCGCAACGCGCGCGTCTTATCGAAGAGTCTCGAAGCCACCAAGTGGTACACGTGTCTCTCGGACATCCACCGCAAGGCATCTACGGCGCGAGGCGCACTGACGGAGGCGAAGACGGCGGTCCTCGGCGAGGAGGGCGAGACGTCGGCCGACTACGTGGCCGGCCTACCCGTCGTGTCGTTCCGGTTCTCGGACGAGTTCAGGCGCGAGTTCCCGCACGTCAAGCAGGAGTCGGTGTCGCTGCTCATGCGGGCACGGCAGTGGATCATCCCCAACTACGCGCTGCCGCCCGGCGAGGACAAGACCGAGATCCTGCGCATCTGCATCCGCGAGAACATGAGCTTCGACCTCCTCGACCGCCTCATCTCCGACCTCGTCTCCGTCACCGAGAGCCTCATGGACAACGACCGTCAGGACCTCGACGTCCTCAGGGACCAGCGCCCCGCGGGCCACTCGGGTGCCGTCCGCAAGCTCAAGGACGAGGCACGCAAGGGGTCCAGGGAGCTCCGGGAGGAGGGGAAGCGGTTGGCGGGCGGCATCCATAGGACTGTGTGTTGATTCCTTGTAGGACTGTTGGCAGAGGGGCTCAGTGTATTTTCTCGGAGAAGCGGTCGTATGCAGGTTTTTGGTCCAGGTCTCAGGGGTTCGATGGACGATTGGAACATACCTGGATTCGACATGGGGTATACTGCCGGTCCATTTACAGTTCGAGACAAACCACCCATTGCTCTAATCCCGTTCGGCTGATGGGACCTTGTCGGTCCTTTCAAATTTCGGCATACATTAGGCCTCCGAGACGTTTCTAAGCTGTTAGAAGGTCATTATAAGATCATACCTGTTGATACCCGTTGCAAGCAGCAGCTAAGATGGCTCTTGCGATCTAGTTCTGTTCTACTCTTCCACAATAAGATCGATCTGTAAGTTACCTGTGCTTTTGTTACTACCTACCTAGGTATGCATGGCTTGCAGGATACTCTTTGCACAAGCTGCTCAGTATCATCCAGTTTTTAAGGTCGGGTCTATTAAGGGCTCGAGTCCGAGAGTGTGAGGGATTGGCTTCCAAAAAGTTCGTGTCACGGCAGATGAACGAGGCCTTGCAATGGGTCAAACACATCCGAACGCAATGAAGCATCGGACAGACCGCACTCACCACCCAGTTTAGGGCAGACGGATGCAGCCAGTCGCTTAGCCTGCACCCCATGCATCCGCCCACGTTTTGCGACTGCCGGCAGCCATGACGCTTCGCGATCCGTACGATTGCCTTATCCGGGCGCCCAATCGTCTGAGGATCAGCCGTCTGCCGAGTACTACATGTAGGCTGTTAATTAGGTAGAGTTCTGACTGCCGCCGCCGATCCCGTCCCACGCACGTTACATCGCTTCACACTTACGTCGCAGTCTTCTGGGCAGGGGGATGGGGATGAATTAGATGAACGTCTCGCTCGAGTACCTGCATTCGTCCCTACTGGGTACGGGCCCTTACTGTGATCGGCGTTCCGTGGCGTCCGGGTAAAATTGGGGAAAATACCGGTAGCACTAGATAGTCGAACGGGGCCTACGCCTCCCTTTCCCGGAGTGGAAAATGTTCACGAAATATGTCACGTCGGTACGTGCGAGTGTGCGGGCGTATCTGGTTCCGGGTGTGGTGTTACGCGTGTGCTACGTGCCGGCCTTGCTTGCTCGTTGTGCTTGTGTTGTTTGCTGGGGCGGATATACTCACCCCATTTGAGACCGGACGGACGAATTCGTAGGTGGTCGGATTGACGGAGCTTGTGTGTATGAGCGATGCGCTCGGTAGCTCTCTAGGCAGATAGTCCTGTGGTCCTTAATTGATCTCAGGGGGTATATTTGCGGGTTACTTAAGCATTAAGCTCGTCTCCGGCTCTGTGGACTGGGCTGCTGAGGACGAACCATTCTTGGTGCTTTCGTGATTTGAAGACTTTTCTCTGGGTTTTATCGAAAAGAAGGCGTCCTTGAGCTCCTTCCTTACCGAGAAGACAGTACATACGGTGTATAAGAGGTAAGTGCTGTGGCCAGGGCAGGTCCTACCAAGCCCGTTTATACGAGTTCCCAAAGATGGCCTAACCCACTATCCGACATACAAGTCATCTACGGAACTTCTCTCTGACGGTTGATCGCTGGTAGGTTTCCGGTTTCCATACTGCATACACAGCAGTTATACACATCCCATACCTGTCTTGAATTCGTCAATCCAACTCGAGAAAGACTCGCTCTCACTCGCTCATCCTACCCGGGAATCACCCCTGAAACGTCATCCACGATGAAGGTAAGTCCACGCACCCATACACCACCCCTTCTCCCGTGTCCTATCCCTTACTAACTCACAACCCCTCCCTCCCAGTCCACGCCCTCTTCCCCCATCCCCGTCCTTCTCCTCCTCATCACCGCCGCCGCCGCATCGCCCGCAGCGCCCATGTGGGTCAACGGCACAGCACACAAGTGGGTCAACGGCACAGCAGCCAACGTGATGCTCACGACAAACACGACTGCAACCCTTCCCGCTAACTCGACAACGACCCTGGCGCCGACCCCGCGGCCCACGGCCTGGACCATGGAGTGCATGGGAGGCGCCCTGCAGGCCCTCTGCGGCAACCTGTGCGTCTGCGACGGGTCGCCGTCGTGCAATTGCCACTACGACCCGACGAGTCGGTGTAAGCAGATGTGCGAGTGCGTTCCGCGGATGTAGGCTGTGGGACTGTAGCTGCGGTGGCTGAGCGTGGGATGGGTGGATCGGTGTTGCGTGATACATGTTGTCTATGTGTGTGCGTCTGTGCGTGTGTATGCTTGGTGTTGGGGGTGCGTGGCGTTGTGCATACACGGAGGAGTACGTTCGGCGACGGGCTGTGGTGGTATGGTGGCTAGCTAGGCCTATTGTGTGTTTCTTCTGCTGGGAACCTAATGTGGTGATCGAAAAATGTCGATTTTGCGCGGCGGGGGTAAGCGGGCATCGTGAATACGGAGACGGTTGAAATTGGTTTCTTTGTGTTCTCTTAGCGGTGGAATTAATGCGGACAGACGGAAGTAAGGAGGAAAATGGGAGCGGCTTAAGTGCGGTCGGTATACATAATACGAGGTATCTAGGTCAATTCTGTTCCACGATATCACGAGCGCCTTTCTTTGATCTTATGGTTCCCACTGTTAGTCTGCCATGCCTAGATATTCTCAGACCTAGATCCGTATGGCAAATGTCCTCGATGGCCGATGCGGCGGACGGACGGCGTCCCCGGTTACGCAGGATCTCGGATAGCTCGGTCAGGTCGTGCGAACATTCCACGGTCGCAGTCGCGCATAGGCACGTACGCATATGCCATCTACCACAATCACATAACTCCGGCTCCGGTGGGCGTAACGCATGTACAATGTAGCAAAGCAACGGCGGCGGCGGCGTTCAGATGCGACGACAACCTCCGAACCAACTCAACCGCCTTCTGAATTACTTATCCATATATAGACAGCACTCATACTGCTAGTTAATAATACGATCAGGCGCCCCTGTCTCGGGGGCAGACAAACAATCAATAGGCTGGCTTCTCAGAGACAAACGTTGTATCACATCCAACGTCAGTCGGGCCGCCTAAACAACATCTTGAGTTCGAGCTCGAGCACAAGATCCGGAAATACAGCCAATAGTGGTACAGAGTCCATTACCAACGCACACGTTTCCGTTCCACGTTCCACATTCCACACTTCATTCATACGTCCCTGCCGAGGGCCGAGCTCGTCGGCGTCGACTTCTTACGCAGCGACGTTGTGCTCCCCCACTGCCCGGCCGACTTCCTCAGCCGGGTGCCGAGGCTGAGCTTAGCAGCGGACAGTGGCATGTGGGACTGGGAGCGCTCCATTGGCTTTCCCTGGCCGTCGGCGGAGGGGATGTTCGCGCCGCCGGCCACCTTCTCCCAGTCGCTCTTCTCGAAGCTCGGGCTGCCTCCTCCGGTGACATCCGATTTCTCGTCTGGAGGCTTGCGGACCCTGCTCTGTTGTCGCACAGCACCCATCATGGCGGCGTAGGTCTCGACTACGCCCTCGCTCGCGTGCTCTACGCAGTGGCACTCGTCGCCCGCCGGACACTCCGTCTCGCCTGCCGCGTACCACTCCGCGAGGCACGACTCGTGGGTGGCACAGCCGCAGGTCAGACACGGACAATATAGCGCGTCGATGGGTTCGCGGCAATAGACGCACATGAGCTGCGTCTGCGTGCGCTTGCAGCGCTCACAGGTTCCTACGGCGCCACCGACCTTCGCGCTCGGATGTGTGGATTGCATCGGTTCTAGTTGCGTCTCATGGACGCGACAAAGTCCCTTGACGTCGATGCCACGACCGGAATTGATCACTGCTTGCAACTGTTCTTTCTTGCCGAGGACGATATTAGGGGCGCTGCTGTGGTAGGATTGTGACGCTTGGCTCACGTTATCAGGGCTGTGGTATGAGTCGTGATAACTGTCCCCTCTGGCGCTCCAGCTTCCAAATGGGTCCAGAGTCGTGCCGTCCGGGTCTTCCTTCAGGACGTTGAACTTGAGGATCTCAAGCCGAGCGAGAGGCTGACCCCACATCTGTAGCATCTCGGCGTATGCACGACGATAACTTGCAAAGATGGCATCGCGAGCGGGTTCAAGGAGGGGTGTCGTAAGCCAACCGTCGTCGTCGAAGATGGATTGGTCTTCCACCTCGGTGGATATGCCGTAACACACGAGTGATAGAGGATTGTCTCGTCGCGCCTCGTCATCGCTGAGAGAATTGCGGGCGGTTGCTGAGGGTTCAGATGTAGGCCCTAAGATGGTCGACCCGCCCCATGTTATGTTTGAAGGGGCAAGGTTGGCCAAGAAATTCTCTCCCGGGCTTTGTCGCTTGCGGCTCGGAGGTGATGTGGATGCCACGTTCGCGAAAGCCCTGGGGAAGCTGGCCGCAAAACCCGAAGCTGATGATAGGGCGTTGCTAGCGCGGTGCAGCAACCTGTTGTTCGGGGATGTAGATAAACTCTGAGTAGGATCGCCATCCGAGAGAATATCGCGAGGAGTCCTGCTTGGTGGAGTCTCACCGCATGAATAAGAGTTCGAACCAGGGTCACCTTCCCACGCTCCTCTGTCGGATCCATACGATCCCGACATACGGATAGGAGTATGCGCGGTCTTGGGGGTTGAGAATGCCGAGTTATAATGGGGCCTAGAGCTAGAATGCCAAAACGATGCATCGATGGGGAAATAGTCCAACGAGAACGCAGGCGCCTTCATGGCTAGTGGCGTCTCCGGCTGCGAGAGGCGCGACTCCGCATAAGCAGTCGCGCCGTCTCCAGTGATCGACTTGCTGAATATGCACGAAAGCATGGCAAGCATCTGTATATCGGCTATATTTTCGAAGTAATCGAAAATTCCGCGTACCAGCTCTTTCGCAAGGGGATGTTCACCCCATTTCACGCGACCTGTAAGGACATCGTCGCCTGCACTGCTTGTACCCAACCGTTCCTCTTTGGACCGTGCCACGGCGTCTTTGGCGATGACCAAGATTGACTCATTGTGGTGGCTGTGGTCTAAGAGCTCGAGCGGGATGTCTTTCCGGAGGAGTAGAGCAGCATATCTCCAGACGTCCACAAGGTCCGGGCGGCCATGCTTCTCGGCGACCCCTGCATTGTGCTCGCAGACTGCGGCGCCATCGCCGAAAATGCAGTATTCTTGGGCAAATTTTCGCTGGGAAGGTAGTTCACGGGAAAAGTTGTGTATGGATAGGATGTTCTTTGGTTTTGCGGGGCGTCTTCTACTGGTACCCGTTCCGGTTCCGGTGCCGATTCCGGTACCTCCGCCGCTTGAGTGCAGTGAAAGAGTGCCGCTAAACGTCTTTCTGAGGCGCCGTCCGGGGAGATACCACATGTTGATTTTGTGCATGTAAGTAGTCTCGGAGCCACTGGAACTCGTGGACGAGCTGCTAGACTCGTCGGAGTCTGACTGGTCCTCAGTCGCAGAAGTCTCATCTTGGACGCATCTTCGCCTCGGTGGCGTAGGGTCCGGCTGGAGCCTACCAAAACCTGCAAAGGTCGGTTCGTCTTTCGGCCGCTCCTTGTAAGCATCTGAGTGACTGAATAGTTGATTCTTCGCCTCTTTGCTCGGGAAGAAGCAGACTAGTCTGCCGTCGTTCGAGAACCGCGCTCCGCACCGACACGGGTCCGGTGGTATGGCAGCTCGGTTGCCAGGTGCGAGGGTCGCATCGAGCTCCATACTAGCGGTCAGCTCTTGAGACAAGGAGGCTGAACCTCCGGCGGGGATATCATCATCGTCCTCGCTTGAGCTCTCGTCCGCGAGCCCGTCAAGATAGTCATCCAGATCTCTCACGTTCTTAAAGAACGAGTCGCTGTTCGACAAGTCGGTCTCGCCTAGGAAGTAGCTGAAAATGACTTCGAGGCAGTTCTGCCGCCTCTTTGAGAACTGGTTTGCCAGCTGTTGAACATCCCGATCAAGTTTCCTATGTGTCTGCTCCGACATTAAGGCCGTCTTTTCGATTAGGAATCTCGGGGGCCTCGACTTCGGATAGTTGTGAGGGATGTCCACGTGGACTGTTATGTAGATGGTATTGTTATCTGCACCCCATGGGCCCTCCAGAGAAGCCTTTAAGGTCAGCTTGTCCATATCCACATTTTCCCAGTGCACATTAGGCAGCTGCTGGCTGACGCGAAGGATCTCTTCTTGCACCGTCTCCGGGTCTCCCCAGTGGTTGTCGTGAAACCCGGGGCCCAACATGGACGAGTCTTTGGATTCTTTTCTCTGGGGCGAGTCGATTCCACGTGACATCCTCCTTTTACTCATTGTAATGCCTTTCATCCAGCCTAGCTGGTCGCGACTGCGATCGCTGGGTTTCCCAGTCTTGGATTTCGCTCTCATCGAAAGGCCTCTCCACGCCGATGCAGTGCCGGGGCGAGAATAGTTGGATGGCATGGTCTGCATCCCTGAGATGTAACCATTTCGACGATACTGTCCTCCGCCACTGCCCGGACGCGGATCACTCATCGTGGCCGTTCTCCTTTCCATCGGACTGTCATCGACGGTCCTGAAGGTCTTATAGGTAGCGCCTTTTCTGGTTAAATTGAATTTCTTCAGTGCGGGGCCCCCTTTGATGTGACCGATAGATTCGAGGACTTCCGGATCCACTCTATGGAGACGCAGCTCGTTGTCCTCGCCCCAGGAGACGAGTTGAAATTCTCGGTTGTCGATTCCGTCGTCGGTTATCCCACCGCGGCTACGCCAGAGAAACTCTTTGGCTTTGCAGTGCGCGGGACCAGGGAATATCTTTACAGGTTGGACGGGGCCATCTCGGGGTCCATCTTCACCAAGCCGCCTGTCATACAAATAGAGGTTACCGGGATCGTTCTGTGGCATGGCAAGTAAACCCCATCCGAAGGGAGTATAACGAGCGCGCCATACGGGGAAGCTGGTCTGGATGATTCTCTCTGGTTTTTCGGAAGCCTCGTAGTCCCATAACTTGATGCTCTTGTCGAGAGAACACGTGGCGATGCCAGTCGAGCTAGTGCGATTCCAGTCGAGCCCATAGATCTTCGAGGTGTGCGCACTTATCGATTTCAGAGGGGTTGATGGCTTCCTTTCATCCCAGATATGTAACCACCTGTCGTGAGACGATGCGAGAATGTGATTATCCTGACGGTTATACTTGACTTGGGTTGCTCCGGCCAGCCAGTCACAGAAGGTCAGGACAGGCTGTCTCGGCCTTCGGAGATCCCAAGAATGCACATAACCGTCCACCGCGCACGTAGCGAGGAAATCGGGATGATGCGCAGAGAAGTTGATGTCCGTGATCGCTCTGCTGTGGCCATGGAGAGAATGCTCGATGGCTCCTGTAGCCGAGTCTTCTCTCAGATTGAGATTCCATACGAGGCATCGATGGTTTGCTGTAGATGCCACCCAGTAGTCACGGGCCGCGAAAGGCGACCACTGAACGTCGACCACCAGCCAAGGAGAACCATGGCTGCTGAGTTTTCTCGGTGGACTATATGGAGAATCAAGGTCGATGATGGAAAGACCTTCCGGTCTTTGCAGATAGTGTCAGCAACATCTTTATGAACTCGCGTAGAATAGAGTGACTCACGAGGCAAGAGCAATGTCGCGACCAGATGGCGATATGGTGGCTGAACCAACAAGGCCGGCCACATGTATTGTCCCATCAACATCAAAAGTCTCGCTGTCGTAAGCCGACTTAAGCACCTTCCCTTTCTTTGACACGTCGAAAGCTTGATTTAGTATGGAGGGCATGGTGGCTTTTTTGCACCCAGTTCAGGTGACCAGGACCTAATGATGTTTTTTCCGGCATTGGGTATGACAAGCATCTCATCATGTCTCCGTGCTAGACATATTATCAATTCTCGCCAGGATCGATCTGACCACTCATGTGCAGTTTGAGTCCCCGATTCAAATTTCACGCACCCGCTCTTTTCATTGAAGCAGATACATGGTTGCAGCCAACCCGTGATGTGGATGAGAGATGAAGCTATCATGAACCATTGTAGACTTCATGCAGGGGAGCTTAAGTCAGATACAGACAGACGCCGAGAGGCCATATCCGCAAGGCACTAAAGACGCTAACAAGCACGCTAAACGTCAAGTACCTATGTATCTGATGTGGCTCGAGCGCCCCGGCTCCGGTTTGTGGGCACCCCCGATGCCGTGGATCCTGCTAGATGGTCGGCTCGGAAATACTTCAATAGCGGCGGGCGCCATCCATGCAAATGACGTCCTCACCGTTGGTTTCACTTACATATGTCCCAGCTCTATCTCCAACTGATCTTGGAGGGGCAGTGCAGCGTTGCATCAATTTAGATCTTTCCAGGCGAGCATAGTAAAGATCCTCGGCGTCCACCTATCTGCTAGCACCACCTGCCTAAGCCCTTACCTAAGAAATTTACTATTGACTACATCGATTCCTTATCGCCGATTTCATATCACGAGCCCCGATATTTCTTCTATGTAGAAGTAGACAGCAGCCGTCTTTATCTGAGCTCTAACCCGTCTTTTATTCTCGCTGACCTTTCTGCCCCGCTGCGGATAGTTCACCATCTCTACTTATCCTGATAAAATATTCAGGCGACCGGCTCTGATAAACGCAGCCTTGCAAACGACCTCTGCAAATTCCCCACGAGAGGGATTTCCGGTCTGAAGACTCTGGTCCTCCACACTCAGAACATCCATTCTAGGCTTGTCACCTGGACTACGTAGTAAAGATGGCTTTGCCGAAACGGATTGTCAAGGAGACGGAACGGCTAATGACGGAGCCGTAAGTGCATCGCCGCCATTTCCATGTCCCATCTTGTCTGAAGTGAATTATCTAACATGCTTCCGCAGTGTCCCGGGTATCAGTGCTGTTCCCCATGAGGATAACCTCAGATATTTCGATGTCGAAATCCACGGTCCACAAGGATCACCGTACGAGGGTACGTCCTACACCACACTGAAGCAATCTGGATCCCATACTGATCTAGTCTGCAGGGGGTAAATTTAAGCTCGAGCTATTTCTAACGGAGGATTATCCCATGGTGCCGCCGAAGATCCGCTTCCTCACTAAGATCTATCATCCCAACGTCGACCGACTGGGCCGAATCTGCTTGGATGTGCTCAAAAGTAAGATGACGGGCGACTCCGCGTGATGTTTGCTAGAAGTGACCTGGCTGGACTAATTAATGTGATGCGTTTGCAGATAACTGGTCGCCGGCCCTCCAGATTCGCACCATCCTCCTGTCGATCCAGGCCCTCCTCGGTGCCCCCAACCCTGACGACCCCCTAGCGGCTGATGTGGCGAAGGCCTGGAAGGAGGACGAGAACAAGGCCATTGCCACGGCGAGGGCGTGGACCAAAGAGCATGCTATCCCCACCTAATAGGAAAGCGGTCCACGATTCGACCATGTCAAGTCTGTACAGCAGCCCGCGAAGAAGCGGCGGGGTTCGAGAAGCGGATAGAGAGGCAGAAGATTAGAGAGGATGGGGCAGCTAGCAGATGTGTTAGAGATGCCAGAAGAATGGGAAATACCGCCTCTGATTCAGCGACGACTCATGCCTAGGTAACTGAGACTGGAGTTCACTTTCGGGGGGAATGGGTTAATGGAATATCATATTTGTCTCTCATTGGCGCTGCATCGTCATCCCGGGGAGAGAGATAGATAAGCGGGCAAATATCCCAGTATCAACTATTGAGTGAAGGGAGCTGTTCAGGGTCTTAACAATTCACCAGCATAGCAGTTTTACTAAAAGCATTCCAGAAACATATCGTAAAAATCTGACAGGGCGTATTAGGAGTTGCGTGACTATACACAGATCTCGGTTTCCATCGGAATTCTAAACCCCCAGTAATGGCTGCTGCCGCCAGTCCGATAGTCTGCCGGCTTCGTCATTCGTTCTTTCCCTATATACAATACTCGAAGTCACTCGCTCCAAGCTCTCAGCAGAGCCCCACCCCCCCGGTGCGTGTTTTTCCCCGATATGTCCGCCTCACTCACGTGTCACCAAACACAAAGACACCCTTCCCGGCCCTGAAGCCCTCGAGGGTCCCCTGCACGGCCGCCTTGAGCGTCTGCTCCTCGGTGTCCCAGTCCCAGGGGACCTCGACGACGGGGACGTCACTGAGGCGGCCCTCCCTCACCAGGTCGAGGATCTCGGCCACGGTGGACGCCTTGGCGGCCGGGTCGGCGTCGGCCCAGCGGCTGAGCCAGAACCCGCGGAACCGTATGTCCTTGAAGATCAGCAGCCCCGTCGGCAGCGCCACCGGCTGCCGTGCCATGCCGCCGTACGTCACCAGCGTGCCGCCGCGGCCCAGCGCCTTGGCCAGCGCCTGCGCGCTCTTGCCGCCCACGCAGTTGAGGCCCAGCCTGATGCCGGAGCCGCCCGCATCCGACGTCCACTCCCTGACCTTGTCCCCGAAGTCCCGCGCCAGCAGCTCGTCTTCCGTGACGACGTGCGTGGCGCCGAGCGCGCGCAGGTCGTCGCGCAGCGCGTCCGTCTCCTGCGGGGTGGGCCGCGCGCGCACCACGTTGATGCTGCGCAGGCCCCAGAGGCGGCCCAGCTGGATGGCGGCGCGGCCCACGCCGCTGTTGGCACCGTTCTGGATGAACCAGTCCCCCTCCCTCAGCGGCGCGGGCTCGGTGACGTAGTCGCGCAGCATGCGGTACGCCGAGCACGGGTTGACCGACACCGTGGCGGCCTGCAGCCGGTTGATGCCCTCGCGCTCGACGCGGATCAGCTCGTCCGCGGCCGCCACGGCGTGCGTGCGCCAGGTGCCGAAGCCCGTCCGC
Source organism: Monosporascus sp. CRB-9-2 (assembly GCA_004155915.1). Taxonomy (NCBI): domain Eukaryota; kingdom Fungi; phylum Ascomycota; class Sordariomycetes; order Xylariales; genus Monosporascus; species Monosporascus sp. CRB-9-2. The sequence continues at coordinate 58,181 of QJOA01000094.1, forward strand.
GCGGGGATCGCCCAGTCGCCCCTCCGGAAGGCGGGCGAGGACGACTGCAGCACCTCGAAGGCGCCCTCGTTGCCCGGGATCGCCGACGGCTCGGTCGTCCCGATTAGCGGACTGAAGGAGGGCTTCACGCCGTACGTCCCCTGGATCGTGTTCACGTCCGCCGGGTTTATGGGCGCCGCGAGGGCGCACAGGAGGACCGAGGACGAGGGCAGCGTCGGCGAGATCGAGTGCGTGTGTAGTCTAGCCCGGCGGGGGCTGGTTAGCTAGCTGCCTGGTAAGTTCCCTTGCTGGGGGTTGTGTGTGTTGTATATGCTATATGCTACGCTATCATTCTCTTTCGCAGCAAGCAGGCGAATGTGACGGTAGACAGATCGATATGTAGACGCAGACGGACTAGATAGGCAAGATAGACACACTTACTTGAGGACATCGCTCGGCTCGCCGAACTTACTGAACACCAACGACTTGGCCTGCGTGTACCCGTACGGCCCGGACTTGTGGCGGACGACCGTCAGCGGGGTCGAGACCCTCGCGCCGGCACCGGCCGCCGCTGCGAGGCATTGCGGCGTGATCGGTCGGCGGGCGCAGCTCCTCAGTAGTGAAGCCGCGGCAGCTTCTTGGGACCTGAGCGGCCGTGCTGCGAGCATGGTGGGGTTTTGTATTTTATGGCTCACTCAATGGTCGTTTTACCAATCGACTGATGTGTTTATACGATCCTGTGTGGGTTTTTGTGATATGTCGAAGTAACTTCGGACTTGCAGGGTAGGAGTGTGTGTAGAGTGCGGTTTAACTCGGAGCTTTTTGCCGGTCGGACGGAGCTTTCCTTAATAGCTATGACTTAAGAGCTTTCTTTCCCGTCAATTCAAGCCCGTACCGGCAAGCTACTAATGTATGACGTTATGGATTAGGCCGTTTCCACCGCTCCACCGTTCCACCGGGGGCTCCGCTTCCACCCCTTGACCTTTCGGCAAATCAAACGGCCTTTGCTGCTCCGCCGGCTCCCGTGGGCTGGGTATGCGTGGGCTGCGTGGACTTGTGGGCGCTGCATGGTGGACACCGAGATATCGACCTAATGCAAGCCCACTACCGGAAGATTTACGATTGGCTGAGGTTAGAACTCAGCACCTACACAGATGATGGATGACCTTTGGGGGATAAGAATTTTGTCGTCTATGGAATGCAAGGCCAGATGGCTGGTAGATACCAAAAGGAAAAGAAATGGCCTTGCTTCAAAGTCCGCATGGCTACCTATCGCCGGGTATGGATAGAGTAATACTGGGGATGGCGGATGAAACGTATGACATCGGTAGATACCGATATTAAAAGGCTGCCCGAGGTGGAGCGTATAGTAAGAAGCATGCCCAAGGTTGTTTCCGAAACTGGGGCGAAACAGAGGAAATCAAGACGCCTATGCACTCGGGGCCGGCCAGTCAAATCTACAGAAACATAAGGTAAATATCATTCAAGCAGAGAAGCGACGTAAGGGTCTTTTGCTCTCGTATCCCGTAAGCAACGTATCAGCGGATATTGATGACTAGTAGTGGTGATCGCTTCTCTCTTCTCTTCCCCCGCCGATGAATTCCCCCCAATCTGAATGCGATGAGACCGCGCCCCCTCCCCTGTTTCTCCCTTTCCAACGAAAAAGCCGATATTTGCAGACCAAACAAACAGCCACCGACTCAAGCATGCCAAGTCTCTTCGATCTTCTCCTTCGATGCCCCAAGAAGATGTGCACACACAAAGCCGAGATGCATAGCCGTACATGAAATAGCGGTCTTCAAACTGAATTCTTTTCGCCGTATAAACACTCGCGCGCGTAGAATAGCAATTATGGGCTCGGTTCTGTAGGATTAGTGACGTGAAGACGAATATGAAGCAAGGAAAGTCGACCAAGTGTGTCGGTGAATGAGCTCATGAAAGAGCTGGGTATCTAAGATCTCCAAAAAGCTCTCGCGTCGCCTCCTCTCGATGTGGAAGAAAGGAAAACATAAAACAAAAAATAATGAACACTGATGGCGAAATAGGAGCGTGCCATCTTATGCAACAGTGGAGTATTTCCCCGATATGGCATCCCAAGTCTCCGGACCGAACCGTAATATTATGTGCGGGGACTATATCCTCGGCCGAGACCCGACATTCTCGAATTCGGTTTTTCTTTTCTCAATCCGAGGTCACTTGATTCCCTTAAATATGTCGTCGCCAATACTCGTATCAACCTTGGTCCCGAGTGCGCTGAGCTCCGGGATCATCGGCGGAGGTGGGCCGGCAGGCTTTGGTGGTGTGGTTTGTATGAATTGCTGGCTCGTTCTCTTGTTTTCGCTACTATGGCTCGCGCCAAGACCCGAATGATCGTGACTCCGTAAACGGCGGAACCATCCGCTAGTGCGCTTCGCCCTTTTCTCCTCGGTCATGGTACTCGTCGTCCGGCTCGGGGGCCTTGATCCGCTTTGTTCATGGGAAGAAGGAGGGGGTGCTTGTTCATCGTAAGTCTTGTTCAATAATGATATACTCAGCAGACGTCGGAGACTGCCTCGACTCGATCCAGTAGGCGATGCCGGGCCATCCTCCGCGGGGCGTTTTACGCCAGCATGGGTGAAGGGCGGTGTGGTAATCTCGGGCTTGGGGGATCTCTCACTACCATTGACGTGACCGTTCTTTTTCTCGGTCTTCTCCTCCTGTACCGCCGGCTTCTGCGCCTGTACTGGTGTTTTCGGTGGTGTCGGGACCTTTTCCACCGGCGAGGGTAACGGCGGTGGAATGTTCGTGCCCTCGGTCAGAGAACCGAACTTAAAGTCCAGGGCAGGTAGTTCAAAGCGCTTCGTGAATGAGGATTTGGCGGCTTCGCCACCGGCGTTCGAGCTATTCGGTTTTGGCATATTGGCGGTTGACGTTGAGCAGTCGAGCCGGGTGAATCAGTGGCTTGGAGGATACGTCAGGTGGACCAAAGCGGACTTTAGATTGCGCGATGGGGCGATACGTGTATGTATGCCTTGAAGGGGGCCGCAATGTGTATGGAAGTTATCACTCGGACTCGAGCCAAGTAAGTTCCAGGTCATGTAAAACGAAGGACAACACGGGTTGATCCGGGAACGACCTAGTAGGGTGAAGGAGCTGACCCAAAAGAAATTGGCCTGGACTCAGGATTGTCGCTTGGGACGCCAAAAAGATGAATTCGCGCTAGAAGACGATTCCCCCTTTTGACATGCGGCAGCGAATAGCGAATGAGGAACTTCGGGTTGGGTGGCAGTCTTTGGGGGCTTGGCTGAACAAATGTGACGAAGGTCGAACAACCCCTCACAAGCCAGCAACGGTAGGTATCCGATGCTATTAGAGCTAGTAACTTGGAAGTGCAGCAGCAGTTTCAGCAAACAACTGAAAGCAGCTAGTAATTAAGAGCACGGAAAGGCAACGGGCAGTTTGGAGAGGGAGAAGACGGGAAAAGGTGGCGCGTCGACTTTGCTTTGCTTTGCTTGGCTTGGTTTGGTGGAGAGAGAGAGCCTAAGTCCCAAAGCAAGGGTAGGGGTTCCAAAGGAGTGGCTGGGCTCACTCTGGGGCGGTACTACCCCCGTGATGTTTACACTTCTATAACGGAAACGGTATAGATCATCTTGGCTAACGTGGAACGAAACAAAAAGCTTAAAGGGTCCAATTCAGCAGTGGAAACATTGACTGTACGAAGTAGAGACAAGATGGTTGGTTCTATTTCCGTATCAAAGGACGTCTGGCTCGCATAGACTAGCGGCGCCACCCTAGAATCGATTCTATAAGTCACGAGTATGTGGTAAGTCGCCTTATTCCTCTCGATAGACTCGATGCAGGACCCTGAAGAACGATCGAAAGTTCAAGCATTGTCGGAGATAGCCCCAAAGCTGGAGTTGGAGATGCCCTGATTTGGAAGTTTGTATATTTTAGGTCAGTACGGAAACCCCGCCAGCATATCGGGATTCTGAACCGCAATTGCTCGTCTCCAGACACAACTTCCTACTTAAGTACCTATAGCAGCTAATCACAGGCTGCTAATAAAGCGTACAGAACCTTAAAGGAAGAAGACTCCATCTGGCGTCTGTAATAATTGTATCCTTTCGCGCCGTTTTATAAGGGCTAGACGAAGAAGTCGGATTAAGCGTAGATTGTCGTCCATCAGATTAAGCTCTCACCTGCATTGCTGTCTAAACCTACGCGGGTTTGGTAACATGTTATAAGGAGAGACAATAGTTGCTACCGGTATATATATATGGTTATACCAACGACATGACCATGGGCTGGCTATTGAAACTCTTCCACGAGTTCCAGGTCATGGGTCCCATCCGGATTGCATTGCGATCGGCATTATGGTCGGAACCCCTAGTACTAACATCTTAACTGTGTTTTGTCGGCAGAGTGAGACCGATGAGACACGAGCTTTAGAAGGCTTGGGAATATATTCTTATGATGCGCAATGCAACGGACCTAAACAGTCCGATTCAGTATAATAATAGTATATTCCTACCGACATATCACGCTATTGGCCGGCATTTCTTTTCCTGTGACTCTTGCATAGGTACTTAAGCACCTAGGCGTGCCCGTCACGTTGGCAATGATCTGATGGTATTTGCAACCGCTACCCCATGCCGGAACGGGCCAGGCTGTGATCAGAACATTACGGACCTGGGGCCGGTACAAACGGTTTGTGCATCAGTAAGCAGCCAACGACATAACGATCGATGCCTATTCATTTACAATGATGCAGCAGGACCAAGATCTTCACTTAACCTCCGAGAGATAATAACAGCAATCAGTTTGTCTCAAACGCGCGCGCTCGTAATTACGCATCCGTGACTTTTCACTAACATGCCCCTCGTCACACTGTCCACTCCTGGTCCAAACAGACAGGAGTAGTTTAAACAACCCTGCGTCGTTTCCCCGGCCCCAGGTGCAAAATTCTTTCCCGCCGGTCTTACAATCTATCGAGACCGGAGGTTGGAAGAGAATTAGCCGTTTTCACATCGCATGGATCTGTCATCACGCCAGGGCTGGCTTTCGACCCTCGGAGGCAAACCTTACTACAAAAGCCCTTTTCGGTCGATGCGAAGTTGATCCGGGAAGTTGGCCGCGGAACCGGAACCCAGGCGACGGCCATGGCCTGGCCCGCACGTATTTCGACTGATCTTATCAGCAACCGCTGTTCTGAGATGGAGAAGAGTAACACGTTTAGCTTAGAGGTCATTCTTGCATGATGACTCCTGTGACTGATTCTATACCGGGTACAGCCGCCTCCGCTTGCACCCTCTAGTTAATTCGACCTTAAGTGGCTTATAGATTTTAAGACGTGGCATGGATGGGCCTCTGAGACCACGAGTATTATCAGGACCGGCGTCTAATCGTGGTCCATCACTAGTCTAGTGTTCAAATATGGTATCATTCAACCGTCGATGCTCTGGACATGTTTCAATAGGCTGATGTAGCTATAATTACCCACCGCTCATAACAAACTCCATAAACAATCATCAGCGCACTCTAGCCTAGTTCCTCCAAGCCTGCACAAAATCATGTAACCGGTCGATGACGACGGGGATGATACCGCTGAGGCTGTCCTCCAAGATGCCGTCGAGATGGCGGATTGCGTCCTCCTCGCTGAGGTCGAGGTGGAAGCGCTCCTTGACCTTGAAGACGGCCTTGTCGGGCTCGGCCTTGATGTCGGGGATGTTGGCGTGCACCATGAGGCTGAACAGGTTGAGGATCAGGTTCGACGACTTGCGCAGCGCCGTGAAGGCCAGGAAGCAGTACTGCTTGAACTGCAGGTACGCCTCGCTCGGCGGGTTGGAGCCGCCCATCGCGTCCACCATCTCTTTGCTAAGCTTTACCGCCGGCGCGAAGGGCTTCGGGTCGCGCCCGAGGATGAACCCGAAGTCGGCGTGGAAGAAATGCCCGTCGGGGGCGAGGAGCAGGTTGTCGAGATGGCGATCTCCGACGCCGAGGATGTATGTAATGACGCAGTATCCCGCACAAGACTTAACGTATGTGTCGAGCGTTTCCTTGCGCACGCCGAGGTATGCACGGTCATCGGGATTGTGCTGCCTTAGGTAGGCCAGGGCTGGGTTGTTCCTGTATTTCGACGAGATAGCCGCAAATGTCTGCGAAGGGACGAATTGTGATGCTCCCGCTGTTGTACTGGTCGCGAGAATCTTATAAGGCGAGAGCTTGAGATCTAGGTTCTCCTTCTGGAGCAATTGATCCATGAGCGTGATGATTTGGATCACGAGTTGATCCTGACGCAGATCGTCTCCCGTCTTGAAAATGATAGGGTACTTGCTTCCGGATACTGTCTTAAACGTCACCATAATGGGCGACAGAGAGGATTTGAAGACTCGCGTTTCTTCTGGAACGACCCCAGTAATCATCACTGACGGGTCTAGAGGTAAAGGGATTGGTGGGTCGATTGACAAGATTTCGTTCTTCGGATCCGCGAGGAAGGATTTGACCTTTTCGACCTTCTTCGATATCGTCAAATTTGAAGCTTGGATTTCGGCCGAAATCTTCGATAAAACCGTCACAAGCTCCGCCTGTCTTTTCAGAGTGGTCCTTGTCTCCGTTCCACCGGGGCGTTTCTCCAGCTCTTGCATGAAATTGTACTGTACCTTTGCGTACATCTTGCTCACTTCCTCGCCCTGGTCTTCGCTTCTATCATCGTATTCGACGCCGAGGTACCAGAAGAAATAGTTCCCAAGAATGAAATTCTCGACGGCCCTCGAAATGAGAAAGTTCGCCAAGGAGGATGTCTGTACGGTGGGCTGACCTGAGTCTGCCGATATGTGTTCGAATTTGAGGGCCTGGACGAGCTGGAGTAGATAGAGAAGCAGCTCATGGTCGTCTGCCTTTCTCAATCTCTCAACAGCATACGCTCTCACGGCCGGGTTATCAAAGGTTGGGCCGAGGAGCTCCAGGGCGTCATCCACATCGATCTCTGTCCATTTCCCCAGCGCCTGAATGGCCTGCTTTGATTCGCTCTGGTCTTGCCAATTGACAGACTTCACAAACTTTGTCAGGGCGCGCTTATCCTTGGTTAGATGATATCGAAACTTCCACACGAGATCTTTCTCTTCAGGCAGCAAAGTGTGAGTTGGGGAGTAAGACATAATCTGGTTCAGTTCATCACGGACTTTAGCGTTAGGCCGGAGATCCTTATCAAGGATTCCATGGCGATGTTGGCTTCTGACGAGACGTCTATGCTTGCTCTCGGCAGGATTGTCTTTTGCGCCAACTTCGGGGTCATATAACCTGACGTAACGATAACTATCGTCCTTGTCAGAGTCGCCAGGACCTCTGATACCGGGACCATAAGATACCTCCGGGGGAGGTTTTAGAGTGATATTCGACTGTGAAGCCGAAAGCTGTTGTAAGGATGATATGGGCGGAGCCGGGTACTCGTGATCTGCGAAAACAACGGGGAAGTCGAAGCGGGGAAGTTCAACATTCAATATGAATCTCGATATCGCAGGCTCCGGGAGCTCGCCATCCTCTCCGCCTATTAGTCCTTCTTGTCGCCCGTTTTCGGTCCCTTCATGGCCGTGGCCCGAGGGGCGCTGAGACGACTTGATGGAGTTTCTCGCTGCTTTCAACCCCCTCTTTTCAGTATTTCGGTATACGAGTTGATCTAGCCATTCGACCCTGGGTATTTCATTCATCTCATGTTTCTTGAATAACTTGTCCAGCCTTTCCAGTTCCTCGGCTTCCTTATCCTCTAGCGTCGCATCACCCTTCTTGGAACCGGCCCTTCCCTTAGAGATAGTGGACGGAGTGGTTGTGTTATCATTCCCATCGGCTTGTCTATTCCTGTGGACTAGGCATTTCTGCCTGCCCTTCTGCAGCTGATTATCTTTATCGAAGAGAGGGAGTGTTGTTCCTCCGAATGGGATGGCATGACCCTGAGCTTCTTTCCCCCCGGTTGGCGACAGGTCCCATATGGTAATTGCAAGATATGAGTTCAAAGGAAGGGATTTGTAAGGTATCGGTAGGGTTAACCATTCATTCCACCTATACATGTGTTAGTGATAAAGGCTCGGCCGGCTAGGGTTCCGTGTCGAATATTCCCAGTGACTGGCAAGCGCACCTTCGTTCGTTTCGGAAAGCCTTATACGATGTCTGAACCGGGACTGTAAGCGGCTTCGAACCAGCCCAAACTTGGACTGTCACGTAGAGATCCGAATGCTGGCTAGACATTACGCGCAGTTAGGATGATGTGCGCCCCGAAGACTCCAGCCGCATCCGACACGCACCTTAGGTTTGAGCCAATATGTCTGAGATCCGGTCTTTGTAATAAAGTAGAGTACAGATGCGGCGTCTCTTCACCTTCGAGGTTGATTCTGTATCAGGCGCTATGTCAGTCAACAACGCATCCTCATTCTCAGCCATCAACACCGGCTCAGACTTACATGCGAATGCTGACAGGATAGTCCAGAGATTCGGAGGTACCGAATGAAAAGGGCTCCATTTTGACACCAGTGGTCCATGACGGTTCCGTTTCGCTTTACAGGGACGACATGACAAGACTCTACAAATAGGTAGATGGGAGCTGGAACTTCTAGTGTCATACAGTGGAGTCGTAGAGCTAGAAAGTCACAAGCTGATGAATATGGGCCCCACTGGCTAACGTAGGGTCATGCACCACGAGCTTGAACTACAGTTTAAATTCCCGGTTCCACTTGGACAGCCGCATCACCGCCACATTCTGTCAGCATGCGGTACACAATATATCCTCCTGAAAGCCTAGAGAGCAAGGAGATAACCCTTGTCCTCAAAACATTGTTACTTTCTGCATATGTGTCAAAATTTGTTCAACATTTTTTAGATGCCCTTTTTCTGAATTTCATATTGCTAGGAGGATTAGTGGTATCAAGGGTACGCCAGTCCGTAGATGGCACTACCTGTACCTCAGCAGTTAAGCCACAACCCAGTCAAGCCACAACCCCAGTATGCCAAGCCGCTAGGTACGTTACCTCGACTCCAAACACCAGGCAGGCCAGCCCAGCCTAAGCCAGATTTGAGATCAATTAAGCTGTTTGTCGCGTCTCCTTCATCTTCCGCGACGCGCGCAAGAGTTCAATCAGAACCCCCCAGCAAAAGAACAGTATAGCATCAAGGAAGAGCCTAGTTTCGACGTGTATTTGCGGGAAAATTTGGTTCACACAGCGAAAAGCAAACTGATCCGTCCTTGCGACTTCACACCATCGACAAATTGCCTGGCCATTAGTACACAGCCTCGCCTTGCGCGCTTCCTAGCTTTCGTACGGAGGTGGTCCAGCGATGTCATCACAACCGTCATCCGCGGAGCCCGATTCTCCGGGCTCCTTATCAAACAAAGAGAATCGGCACAGCAATTTGGTCATGAGAGACAAAGGCAAAGCGCCCGAGGGTGCATCTAAGAGGAAACGAGCCTTGACTAGTGGGCCTACCCCATCCAGCTCTAGGCGCCGTACACGTGAGCCGGAGATCCAGATTGACGATGATGAGTCCAATCAGTACGACCCGGATCAGTCCCTAGAGGAGAAGCGCCACGTGCAGCGGGGCCTACGGAATCTCCTCAGGGACCTCACAGAAAATAATGATGAGTATCTTCAGCCGGACTCCACCGGTCTACATGAGACGCTGCGGAAAGCCAACGAGCTGGCGGCGGGCATAAAACAAACTACTGAAGCCACCATCGACTCTAGACTCCTGGTGAACACTGTCGACGCGTCATACCGAAAGACAGTGCGCTTAACGTCGGGCAACACTGCTCAAGGCGTTGACGTGGATGAGTTTGTCTCCAAATGTATCACGTACATGAGGCTTGGCGCTGGCATAGTAGAGGATGATGCGCCAGAATTGACCTCTACTCAACAACAGCGGAGGAGACCCGATCGGGGGGCTGTCGGCGAGGACCATGAGGATGAGATTGGTGACGAGGGCGATATGTTCAATTGGGAACACCTGGGCCGCTTCGCGTGTCTTCCTAATATCCGACGCCCAGCAACGTTGGGCTTTCTTCTTGGTCCCCTCTCCGTGGAAAAGAAAGTCCGCAAGGCTGTCAAGCGAAGTGCGCCATTCAGACCAGGGAACCTAACAGAGACGAGACCGCAGATTCTAAATGCCGAGGATGTTCAGCGGTCCGAGAACAACGACCTAACGGCCATTTGTTCCAAGATTCTCCAGCGACTAGAACAAGTCTGCGGTGAAGCCCAGGACAAGGTCGAAGCAGCCGTCGACAGGGGGGCCAGCGACGAGGAACAAGAGAGACTGATGAGCAAATATGGACTACGGTCAACTGGCGGGATAGATCTTCTGAAGTTCGTCGTAAATCCCCGGTCTTTCGGCCAGACCGTCGAGAACATGTTCTACGTCAGCTTCTTGATACGCGACGGTCGTATCCAAGTTGAATTTGACGATAATGATCTACCAAGTTTGCGTAAGTTGTCCCCAGCGACTAATTCTCTGATGAGGCTCCTAATATTTCTGAACAGAACCGGTCAGCCAGGAGGGCAATACAGGCGGAGGCAAACACAGTGCTCAAAAGCAACAAGCGGTGTTGTCCATAGACATGCAGACATGGCGCGATATCATCGACGCATTCGACATCACGGAGTCCATTATAGAGCACCGCAAGGAGCAGAGTCACCAAGGGCCCGGTGCCAGAGGTTGGTACAGCTAGCCGTGCCACATGTAGAGCTGACTACGTTAATGTCTGGGGAACATTGTCAACGGGAGGCGGCGTTGAGGATCCGGTGGACTCACCTGGGTTAGGAGTATTGTACAATACGTGTGGACACTAGAAGGAGGGCTTGCATGACAGATACCCAGCTGACACCAATCGCTTCAATTAAGAAAGGCCCAATTGGTTGCGGTGTATTCATACACCCAACTTCGATTTGGGGCGAGTCTAACAGCATCATCCATTGTGTTACGGCGCTGTTGGGTCGACAGAGTCCCAGCAGCAGTGGGCACATTCATATAAAGCCACATAGAGTCCAGATTATCGGTCTCGAATTCGAATTCAGTATCCCTTCTGGGAACATAGGAACCTGGTGTAGTGGCCTAGGTGCATGATGCAGTGACAAATTGGCCTTAACGCGCGCACTGACATCCTCCTCGAACAGTAGGTTGAAAAGGGGTGGCAACACTTTTCCGGTCTCGTGTCCTCCCGTCTCGCCATATGAAAGAGAAGAGGCCAGTCCTTTGGTGATATGTGAAAGAGTCGTCGAGGGCCATTATAGCTTGGAGATAACAAAGGGGGCACAAAGGGGGGTTCCGGACGCAGATATCGCGACTCGGCCCTTTTGTACGATAGGGGGAACAAAGTCTCTTCTGCTATTCAGGCGTTGGCTCTCCCTAAACGTAACGTCCCCCCTAATCTCGAGCTAATTAATACCTTATACTCGATCCATTTGTTGTATATGCAGTTTTAAGTGAAAGCGCTGCGAAGCGATAGCCCCCGACTACTACAGACAAAGCCTTGCGCGGCGACAACATGACGGACATGGGCGAAAATACAAAGACGGAGACGGAGATAGCTGAGAGGGAGGAGAGGAGGCAGGACGTTTTGAAGAGGAACCAGGAATTCATTGAGACGACCATCCAGGAGCTCGATCTGACGAGAGACAAAATCGACGCCAGCGACAATGCCCAGCTCAAGGAATGGCTCACTAGGAGGTTTAGAGGCGTCACGGAGAGACTCGCAAGAATAGAGAACGAGAAGGACGAATTTAAGGAAGATGCCAAGGATAACGCGGATAATGCGAAGAAGCTCGAGCGGCAGATAGCCGACTTGAAGAATAGGAAAGGAGATTTGTTCGACGAGGTTTTGGGACCCATGAAGGAGGACCACGAACGAGACCGAAAAAGGTGGGACGAGAAAGAGGAGACGCTACGGGTGGCGCTTCAGGAGAAAGAAGAAGCAGCCAAAGCTCGCGAGGACACCTTCAAGACGGAGAAGGCGGAGCTGCGGAGGGAAGTCAAAGACCAGGAGAAGAGGGCCGAAGACGCGGAAGCTGCGTTCAGTGGACAGGAAGAGTCCATCAAGGAACTTGAGAAGACGAAAAAGGAACTCGAGAAGACGAAACAGGAGGTGGACAATATCAATGCACAATACGACAAATTGCAGGGAGAGAAGGGCGACGTCGAGCGGCAACTCGGCGAAGCTCGGGCGGTCGGGGAGAGGGCAAACACGGTAGCCAGGGATGTCGGGGCGCAAAACGCGCAGCTCATGGAGAACAACGATGCTCTCCGGACGCAGCTCGAGAACCTGACAAGAGAGAAGAACGACCTGGAAGAGAGCTCGCGTGATGAGATTAGCAGCCTCCAGGAGAAGATCCAAGATATCGAGAGGGAGAGTGCGCTCTTCGGCGCCCGACGAAGCTCGAACGACGATCGCGCGTCCACCAGAGCGGGAGGAAACGAGCTTGAGGACCTCGAGTTCAGCGGCAACACCAGCCAGCCCAGCCAGCAATCAGACGAGGAGAACGAAGGCAGCCAGGGCGGGCGCAGCGAGGGCGGGGCCTCGAGGAAGTCGGACGGCGGGGCGACGGGGCGGCTCGAGGAGCAGCTCAGGGAGAAGGACGAGGAGCTAGCCACAGTGAAAGCGACCGCCGCTACATTGAAACAGCAACTGGAGCAGCTCCGGAAAAAGGAAGGGGAGCTAGCCCGGACGAAAGAGAACGTCACTGCACTGGAGGACCAGTTACAGCAGCTCGAGGAGAAGGAGGGAAAGTTAGCTAAGGCGAAGGATGGAGAAATTGCCGGTCTGGAAGACCAAGTGCGGCAGCTTAAGAAAAAGGAGGAAGAGCTAGACAGGTTGAAAGAGAACATTACCGCACTGAAAGACGAGCTTAAGGAAAGAAACAACGAACTAATCAAGGCACAACAAAACGTGGCTTCACTGGAAGAGCAAGTGCGGGAGCTTAAGGAAAAGGAGGAAGAGCTAGACGGGGCGAAAGAGGAAATCGCCGCATTACGAGGACATCTACCAGAGCTCCGGGGAAAGGAACAGGAGCTGGCCAAGGCGCAAGACAACGTCGCTGCACTGAAAGACGAGCTACGACAGCTCAAGGAAGAGAAAGAGGAACTAACCAAGGCGCAACAGAACGTCCATTCGCTGGAAGGCCAATTGCGGCAGCTCAAGGATAATGACGAGGAACTAGGAAAAGCAAAACGTGAACTCGCCGCCCTGCAAGAACAACTGCGCCAGCTCCAGGAATCGGCGGCGGGGGGCGACAAGGATACCGAGCAGAAGGACGCGGAGATCGCCCGGCTAAAGCTGGACATTGCCCGGCTGAAACAGGAGCTCGAGAAGTGTCAAAAAGAAAGGGATGATCTGAAGCTGCAAGTAGACGCCCTTACTAAAGAGGTCCTAGGAGCCAATAACGCACGTGAGAACCTAGAAAATCTACAGAAGGACCTAGAAAGCCGAAGGGACGACCTGGAAAGCCAAGTAAAGGCCAGCAAGGAGCAAGAGGCAGCAAAACAGGTCGAGGTCGACAGGCTGCAAGGAGAGGCCGAAAAGCTTCAAGGGGAGGTCGACCAGCTCAAAAAATCGGTCGACACCCAGCGGGAGCGGGCCGACACAAACAACACCGAGGTCCGGAGGCGCAGGGACGAAATCGCGCAGCTGCAAACGGACCTCCGACAAGCGAATGAGGAGGTCGAGAACCTACAAGCTGACCTCCAGGAAGCCAGGGAGAGAGCGGTCCCAGGAGCCGGGAACACGGGCACGGGGGCCAGAGGGCAGGACATGGCGGCGGCCGAGGCCTTCTTTGACGCCAAGATGGCGGACTTCGCCGCCCAGCTCGACCGGCTGCGCGAGAGCTATGAGGGGGGCCGAGACATCCAGGACCTGCGCGACGCGGTCGCGGCAAGCGGTGCGCGGGCCGAGGCCATGTTCCCGGAGATGGCGCAGCGGCTCGACGGCTTCGTACGCAGCACGCGCGACCGCCTCAACGACATGTTCCACGACGTGCGCGGGAACGGCGCCCAAGCCCTCCGCGACCGGCTCCAGGAGATGCGGGGCCGCCTCGGCCGCGCCGAGTACTTCCGCGACGCCTACCAAGCCAAGCTGGACGCCGGGGAGGCCGGGGCCGACGCGGAGCAGCTCCAGGCCCGCGTGCGGGCGCTCACGGTGAGCGCAGCGACGCTCCGCGAGCAGATCCAGAAGCTCGAGGAGCTCCTGCAGGCGCTGGAGGTGAAGCGGCGTGAGTGGCCTGGCGTGGAGGGCGACAGCTCGCGCAGTTTCCAGAGCACGCTGGAGCAAATCGAACTGGCCCGCCAGGCGGAGGAGATCCAGGTCGCGGGGCTGCAGGCCGGAATCCGGGTGCTAGAAGACGAGCTGGCAAGCAAGGCCGGGCAGGTGCCACCGCCGCCGCCGCAGGACGAGCTGCTACGACTGCAAGGACAGCTCGACCAAGCGCGCTCCGCCCTCCAGGCTCTGCAGGATGAGGCCGGGCAGTTCGTCGGCGACTTCGTCGCCAGGCTCACCGACCTGTCCACCCTGGCTAGGGAGCAGATTACCGGCCGGCTCGACGACCAGATCGACGAGTTCCAAAACCAAAACCAGAACCAGCCTTCGACGGAAACCGCGTCGGACGACCGGCTCAAGTCCCGGGCCCTCGCCGAACTGCTCCACGACCAAAGGCAGTGGACGCAGGACGTCATGGAGGCCGCGGACGCGATGCGGACGCGGGCCGCCGACCGGCAGTTCGCGCACCAGGGCACGCAGACCGACCTTACCGGGGACGCCGGCGGGTTCCGGTTTGGGGCGGGCGGCGAGACCTGGTACTCCCGGCACAACGTGCGCGTCGGCCGGTGCTGCGAGGGCGACTGGTTCTTGCGTGCTCTCAACAGCCTCGCCTTCCTCTTCATGATCGCGACCATCATCGCCGAGATCCGCCAGTACAACGTGTGGCACAACGGCAACGCTGTCACCAGGGCTCTCTACATGGCGGTCGATGACAACACGTACTGCCTCAGGACGCCGAACTACGACTGGTTCTTCGAATGGCTCGCCACGTTGCTTGGTCGCCGTTAAGCGGTATTGGCCGATTTCCACAGTCCGTGCTCGTACGGGACTTGCAAACCGTGGATCATGGTTCCGAATCTTCCTCGACGCCTAGGAATGGGTTCCGGTGTGATCGGGTGTTTAGAAAGCCGTGGACTATAGAGTGAAGGGACTGTGGGTCTGGGGTTCCAGGAGTTCAGGGGTACAGGTTAGCACAGGGACACCAGACTCTACAACTTTTCATTTGTACGATTTCTATGTCAATAGGTTAGAATATCCGCGGAGTAGAGTTCTAAATGTTAAACTCTTTTTTAGCGAGAAACTGCGTGGTTGTTCTTGCTCAATATGACGGTTTTCCTCCTGCGGACATACGGCAAAGTCCGATGAGAGATATGAGGGAAGCCGAGGTGCCGAGGTTCTGCTACTCCTGATCGCCCTTTGGTATGCAATGTACCATGATGACGACTATGTCTTCATTCGTCCCGAGGCACTCAAGGGAATTCATGTCCCGAAGTGATAGTTTCTTGCAGGGTTTTGTGGAATGTTAAATTCCCATTTACAGACAATGAAGGACATATCGTGCAGTTGGTGAATAGTGTGGGATCATCAGTTGCTTGAAATTGGTCGTCATCAGTGCTTCTAAAGTATCTCCACTATTTTTAGCGGCCGATAAGCACTACCGGGCAGGCGTTCTAGCATGCTTACTTGCCGAATTCGTTCTAGAACTCTATGACGTTGGCCAATTGGGACAAAGCACCATGACCTGATGATCCTATTGAGGGCTCGTAATGCTTCTAGCCTCGGGTCCCAAGGACATTCCGCACGTGTAATAAGTGTAGCTAGCGAAATATTATTGATTGTTGTTCTGTTGCATCAAGATTACATGTCTCTTACGATTTGGTTTCTAGTATGAATAAAATTTCCTCGTTATCTCGGGCCTTACACGCAAGTTCGAGCTTCAAACAGTCTCAGTTAACGAAACTGCCGTGTTCATTTGCCTCATCGGCTCCAAGGAATATTGTCCATTATAATACTTCTGGGATCAAAAATATAGCTCAGCGAACGTTCAGTCAAGGAAGATATCTGCGAAGCAGGCGGCGCACTTTAGCGACAATGTCCTCGAAGCTCATCCCATCAAGCCCGGCCGATGTGATGGTCATCCGCAACATCACACCTAATATCCTAACGCTCTCCGTGCCATTCTCACGCTTCGGAATATTCAAAGTCGGTGGCCGCGCAGCCATAAGTGAGTTAATCATGTGAGACAGGGTGATATTGGGCGTCGGTTTACTGACATCGACCGGCGAAGTACGCCTGACATCTGGAACTCTGGCCGTCTACTCACCAGTAGCATTGACCCCAGATGTGAAAGCAAAGGTCGCTGAGATGGGCGGCAGGGTCGCCTACCTGATCGCACCGGACATTGAGCATCACATCTTCCTCTCGGAGTGGGCGAAGGAGTACCCCGACGCCAAGATTATTGGCCCCGAAGGACTGCCCGAGAAGCGCGCGGGCCAAAAAGACGAAAGGATCCGCAAGGACGCCCATTTCGCGTTCGTCTTCAGCCCAAAAAACAAAGACCCCCACGGCATCAGCGAGGAGTTCGCAGCGGACTTCGAGGCCGAGTACGTGGGCGCCCATCCCAACAGGGAGATCGTGCTGTTCTACAAGCCCGAGAAGGTACTCATCGAGGCTGATCTGCTGTTTAACATGCCGCCCACCGAACAGTACTCCAGGGTTGCGGAAGAGGAGAGGAACAGCCATGAGCTGATAAACAGGTTGTGGAACGCCCTCCTCAAAACAAGCGGCGAGGCGAAAGCCCACAAGCGGGTTCAGTGGTATCTGTTCAGCAATGGTAACAAGGACCGCTCCGGCTATAATGCTAGCGTCCAGAAGATCGACTCGTGGGACTTCAAGACCATCATCCCTTGCCACGGCGATGTCATCGAGGGTAACGCTAAGGTGGTGTTTAGAAAGATATTTGAGTGGCACTTGCAGAGTCACAAATGAAGATTCCCTTCGTTATCTTGACTCATACACGAAAGTTGAAGCTACCATCTAAGTAGTTGTATATATATACATGGAGCCATCAGGCGGTACAGAGAGGTATGGTTAGGTTATGGTGCGTTGGCAGTTGTTTTGAGATACCAATATTCGCTTCCTGGTTAATGTTAGCCTACCATATTCCTCCGAGGACACAGATTGAAACATAATTTGGCTTGCAGCCTTAAATAAGACTTAAAGGCCCAACATTGCCAACAAGGCCCAGGAGGTGCAGTGGTAGCATACCAGTCATGCTGGGCAGCTTAGATGCAAAGGATTAGTTATAAAGCATAGGGAATCGTGGAGGTACTCGGTTCGGGTCCGGGACCTGGTGTTGCCTTCTTATTGTCTTCTCGTATGCTTTTCTGCTCATAATGAACTGTACGTGTTTGAAAGCTAGTGAAAGAGCTCTACATTGGTCGATGCCTTAGCTTATATATGCACAGACAATGTACACACTATAATAAGTATGTCACTCTCCGTCATATTTCCCCGATTACCTATTGCTATGGTGTAGTCAGCCTGGTTGCAGCATCCAATAGATTATACGATCGGCCTAGGAAGGGTACCCCTTTGCCTCACAGCAGCTAGAGTAGTCGAGCCGCCTGGGCTCTCTAGACCCGCAAAGATTCTCCAACGCATATAGTGCAAATCAAGCAAGGTAAGACAGCCCGAGAGACGATGGCCCCTTATATCAAATAATGGTGAGCCGCCCGGTATCGAAAGACTGACTATAAGAACTGCCACCGCCTGCCAGTATCGAAGTTCCATATACATATAATTCTTCAAGGGAACGTAACCGGTTTAATTGATCATTATTATTAAAATTATGCTCTTTCGTAGAAGGAGCGCATTTCATGAAGTCGTATTACCCACCGAGCCTCGAACGGCTTCCCAAACAGAACCCCCTTTTTGAACCCCAACTCTAACAATTCATCCTGAAACTTCCAATTCGCCTTAATATCCTGATTTGGTTTCCTGTTTCACGTGTATGAGCAATATTGAGAAGCCTTTACTTCAATGACCGACTCTCACTTCTTCACTTGTCAAGCCAGGAAGTCTTTCTCCATGACCGCTTCATCACCGCTTCATCACCGCTTCATCACCGCTTCATCACCGCTTCATCACCGCTCTCGCCGCGACTCAAGCCCCTCGAGCCGTCCGTTGCTGCTCCGCTATTGGACTCCCATCCCTCGTACATGTAGACGAACTTGTATCTGAAAGATCTACCTTCATTCAGGGCCTGGCAGTCCTTAAGTAAGCAACCAACGTGCACGCAAAGGTTGATCCTTCCAGGGGGTCGCAGTCACCACCATACCTTGCACAGCTTGCACCGGTCGCCGAATAGGCCGACTTTATTCTGGCAGTTCACAGCACACTATCATGTTTCCGTTAGAATCACATACGTAAGTTGAATCTGGTGTGGAGAAGTCCCTCACGTAGAAGTTCGCACAGTAGCAATACATATTCAAGGACCCCTTGATGCCGTCGAGGTCGGACAGGAGAAGGCACTTGATAACGAGGATGATGTTTCGCAAGCCGGCGAACGGCAAGTCTGGTGTGACATGTGTTTGCTTCAGGCCACGCTGAGGGTGGAGAAGGCGAGGGAGAGAGATAGCGCTTGGGAATCTCTCAATAACCCTGACGTTAGAACACAGACCCCCAAACCCAGAAACCCGGCCTGATATCTACGCCCATGCTATGCCATTGGCCCGATATCCACCCTGATGTCCAAACCCAGTTACCCATCGAGGCAATACAAGGTTCAGGCCAGCCTTCAGTGTTCCCAGTTTTCTGGAAACTTTATGCCTGGCTGCGTGCTGACGGCTCCCGTACAGCCTAGATCCTCAGTGCTGATCGTAGTCGCAGGTGCGGGGGAAGGTACATATTTCTCCGAATCTGCAGGCTTCCAAGTCCGTAATGGCAACTCGCCTCAACTCTACCCTCCTATTGGGACATGGCACGGCCCGAAAAAATGGAACACTAATATATACTGATGGAGTTGAGTCTCGCACACACCATTTTCTCTCGGGGATTCTTGGGGGGCAGCTAATACTGACGTGATATGAGGAGCACTGGGGTTTATCTTGCATTACGGTTTCCAGTCACCGTCAGATGCAAGGCACCAAGCGAATGGCCCCAGCCAAAATAGTGCTGCCGTTCTCGTCACAGTATATTTGCTCACTATTGCCTCGAGTATATCTTTTCCGCTAAATACGAGAGATATGAAACTGTCCGAGTTCGACCCCGATGAATCTCTATAGGGTTATCTGATTGACGTCGAAGCGGCACATCCATACCCACCCAACTGTTCCTGGGGACTCGGTACTGGGTACTGGGTGTCCGACCGACTATTAATATCCCTGTCAGGTTATCCTCTAGCGGCCCGCCTAAGGGCTTCGATATCAGATGTCTGATTCATTTCCTCTTGAGCAAATGACCAGAAGAGGTTAGAATTGATGGAGAGTACCCATTATGGATACCAAACGTACCCCTAATACGTAGTATGAACTGATCACTACAGTAGTTCAGGTTCGCCGTACCCCTAGAAAACTCCGAAAAACGGTACCTCGGTAAACCTCTCTAAATGCAGTTTAGCGGGCCCCTGAAACGGCTGCATGAGATGTAATGTATGCCACTCCCTCCCGGCAGTCCAATACTATTAACATATTACCGGCGATCCTTGAGATTGACGTCTCAACCGTGTGACGAACGGAAGATCTACTGCGTCTAGCATGAACACGTTAAGCTTAAATTACCCCTTATTAGCCGGAGACATAACTGTGAGCACAGTCGTCAAGGTTTGATCTGATATTAATGGGCAAGTTGGGAAGTGAATACAGATTCAATGCAGCAAGAGTGACACGCAACACGCTTTGGATAATTGATCAACAACGTATTGTTATACCTAGATCTTGGAATACGCTCAAGACGAGTGCACCTCAAGGTGAAGCCACCTAGTGACGTTATCAGGTAGCAAGAACAGTCGTCCCTTCCAGTCAACATGCATGTGATAGAAACGCTGATGGTCAGCACTTGGCAGTACTCCTCGAAGCTGGTAGCCGTTCTAACAATAGTGAATATTATGAGCCTCGGCGAATATTGGACGAGGACGTGTACGAAGCCCCTTTATTCTCGGCTCCACTGCAAAGCTTATTATCAATGCTAAGTGTCCCGCGCCTAACGCTGTACACGACTAGCTTTCGGTGGATTCTGCCACTGGTTTATATCCGGCCAGACGGATCAATGATAAAGTCTCGGAATGAGAATGGAATAGGAGTGTCGAGAGATTACCGGAAATAGATTCTACATTGATCAAGTCGATGAAGCTTCGATTCGCCCATTTATATTATTCTTTTTTAACGGCCTTCACGTTTCCGTTTCTAAATCTCTCGTACTCTCCATATTTGCCCACGATCTTCTCCTAATCTAAAATAGAACGACATGTCGATAACGGTTCATAAGGTTTTAGGCACCTCCACTAGGATATTCTGCTGCTTGTAGACTATCTGCCGTGCTGGATCCCTAAGAGGCTCTACGAGTAGCTATCGTAGGTAGATAGAAGCAAATTGAACCTCATTCCATACGATGCAGTGAGCTTGTATTATTGAGATAGAAGTCGCTTGCTATCAGACGGATTACAGTCATGTTTATGCTCTCATAACAGATATTCATGTTGCTCAATTTACTAAATTTCATGTGCCTCAACCGCCCCATATCGATCTATTCGGTTATTCTGACTCCGGGATACGGAATAGCACAAGTTCATTATGAGACTTAATCGGGTTTGGAAATAGTAAATATAAACACACGAGCAAAAAACTTGCAGCAATAGAGGATAAGATGACCCCCCCATCCACGCTCCACCCCCTCAACGCGCCACCCCACAACCGCGTTACGCGTTGATCCACTTACTGATTTCTTTCTTTATAAAAACCCCTTTAATAACGATTTAAAAAATCCAAAAAATTATTTTCTTTTTTACCAAAATTTGCGCTTTCGAACGATATGCAGTTTTCGGCTTAATTCCGTACGGCGTAAGCGATTAACGAAGTAACGCATGGGAGATCCCTGCGTTCAACCTTTAAGGGTTACCAGGTTAACAAACGATATATATTACGCCGTATCCAAGGTGTACGGACGAAAAAAGAATTTGATAAAAGCTGCCAGAAGTTATTACGAATTTAGGAAGAAGGTTTAGCCTATTGGGTTATCGTACAGGGTTAGTTAAGTTATACGCCACCTTATTCCCGATTTCGCTTATACGCATAACGTTTTTTGATTAATAACGGTAGCCCTAAACGATTAGGGAAAGGTTAGGTAACCCGATTTTTACGTCGTTATCCTGAAATCAGAACTTTTAAAGGTAAGATAATCGATTATAAGCGTTTAAATAACGTTTTCCCGGCTTTTACGAACGTTTTATTCGATCGTTTCGCCTTACCGGAAGTTAAAGTTATTAAATGGCAAAATAAATATAACGTAAACGAAATCGGAATGATAGAAAATATAAGCGAAAACGTTTTCGTTTTCGGTAAAGCTTTTAGGAAGTATATTAACCTAAAAAATATTTTTAAAAGGGGATAAATTATTATAATCGCGTATATTAATGTTAACGGGCGCTTTTTGTTATTATTCGTAATCTTTAACGGCGGTAACGTATAATAATAATGGTTTCCCGACTTTAATAATAAAACATACGAAAGCTAATACTTTATTATTTTAAAAAACGGTTAAACGAATACCAAAATCGGTTTAAAATAACTTCGCGAAATTTTTATTTTTAACATTAAACCCAAAAACCCGAACGAGTAAAAATTATTGGTAATCGACGGCTACAACAGTTATATTACCGAAAACTTTATATAGATATACTTTTAAAACAAGATTTACGTTATTTTCTTACTTACTTACGTTTCCCATATTTTCCAACCTTTTAATATAGGTATATTTGCTACTTTAAAGCGGAAGTACCGTTATTGGTTCCGTAAACGTTACTTCGGACGGGTTTCCGAAATTATTAATAAAACTAATTTTCTTTAAACGTTTTCGAAAGCGTAAAACGAGGTTATAATAACCTCGAAATATATTATAAAGGGCTGGGAAGTAACAGGTTTGCGTCCTATTAACAAAGCGAAAATATTAAATAATAGATACGTTAAGGAAAGGGGAAAAATGGCGGATATACCCGCCCCGAAATCGATTTTTACCCTAGAACGTTTTGATTTCCTGGCCCAGATAATTGCTTTAGGTATTAAAACGCCTAAATTATTTAGGGATTTAGCCCGGATCGAAAAATCCCTGGTAAAAATTGATCTAACCTACGGAAATCCCACCATACGCCTTTTATTTTGCAAGTTTGCAAAAGCCCTTAACGAAAAAAGCAATAAGCTTTTCGCTACCGAGGTTCATAACAGTTAATTAATTGCAGCTTTTAAAAAAACGAAGCTTAAAACGCATAAAAAGATAAAACCGGAGCTAAATAAAGACTTCGTAAGGATGATATCGGTTAGGAAGGTAAAGGTAAGACTTAGGGCCACTAGGAAAGGACGTTTTAGTAACACCCGGCGAAAATAACAGCAAAACAAGCCTTCCGAAAGCGAAAAAGATAGCGAGGATGACCCGGAATACATCATTGTGCGTGGCGGTTAGTATGGAATTAATTGAATAAGTGGTTGTTAAGATATTCTTATTTACGTTAAAGGGTTGTGTTATTGATGGCTTCAAAATTGGGTGGAGCGTTGAGGGGGTGGAGCGTGGATGGGGGGGTCATCTTATGGTAGGACATGGCATATAGAAACATTGAAGAGCTTCCAGTACATGGATACAACAAGGCGTGGTACAACACGAGATCTTACGCATTCTAATAGTACTAGAGCAACATTGAAGCCCTTTGTAGCAGCTCTTTGGGTTTCTTGTTGTTAGTACGCTAAAGATACATGGATAATATAAACTAAAAAGAGAAAAAGACTATGGTTCTGTGACATTGGTCTCGTCCGAATAAAATAGTAAGAACGAGTAATGATTACACAATAATGAATTGTGTACTGTCTGTTCTCCCCTGAGTTAAGGGTGTGATCACTGGATCAACCAAAGACCGCATGGTAGCATGTTTGTGGCCATGCTGGTCCCAGGGCTATCTCAATAACTCCTATGGTACGTGGATTTGAATAGCTTGAGCGACCTAGGAATTAGTATACTATCACAGCACGTTTGTTTTGAAAGCCCTCGTGTTATCAGTTGTTTCGGCTATGAGTTCATATTTATTTTTCTTCCTTTTTGACCGCCCATCAGTATTATCAATGATATTCTGGTCGACAGCCATCTCCTGACAGGGTGTATCTCTTTGTTTATACGAGAAATGGATCAAGATCATGTATATGTTAGCTTCATGGCGGCACTTCGCCATGGAACTCGAGTGCTTTGAAATCCGTGGATCACCAATCTATCAGCCCCCCAAGACTCTCCCAACAACTAAACATCAACGTCACAATCAGTACCAAGGACATTTCCGAACAAGGCAAGAGCAAAACATGCATGAGTTTAGGCCTCGGCGGCCAAAACAAAGAAAAGGAGGCAGAGGCTAGAGTTCACCACCTTTAAAGCACACCACCATACCCCTGGTCCCGATCCCTCCCGCCCTAACGGCTAGAGCGATATCGTCAACTTTCAGGATTGTGGGACTTCCATTTTTCTCTTGTACCATTC
Organism: Monosporascus sp. CRB-9-2; assembly: GCA_004155915.1. Lineage (NCBI taxonomy): Eukaryota > Fungi > Ascomycota > Sordariomycetes > Xylariales > Monosporascus > Monosporascus sp. CRB-9-2. Next base: position 81,933 of record QJOA01000094.1, read on the forward strand.
GGCCCCTGGAGGGCCGCCTGATTATAGTAAAGCTTCCGCGACCCTGTGGCCTAGAATCTAATAATACCCCGGACCGCGAAGAATGAGCTAGCGATAAGACAGTACCGTCCCAGCTACCGGGGACTCGAATCTTCTCCCTTTTTCGGTTTTTGAGTTCGGCCAGGGAGGCCGCCTGCTTGTATTTAAATTTCTGCAACGCGGCAAACCCATGGAGCCCAACTTAACGAAAGGAGTTAGCGGATTTGACGATCGAGGGGTATCGTCCCGACCGTCTGGATCTCTGTAGATCATTTTAAAGGGAACAAAAGATGCGAAGGAGAATACAAGTACCCTCCCGCATCAATAAGCGGCTGAGTGACAATTGATTGACCCCACACTGCCTGGATGATCTACGCCGGTGGGTCCCTGATCCTTGCACGATGCCCAAATATAGATCCCGGCAGGTTGTGGTTGGCATGACATCCGAATTCTAGACCTCTCGGTTTAACGCCCGTTCTATACACTATTGATACTAGCCCCCAGCCGTCCCAAGTTGCGGGACTGCGGCCTTCTCGAAAAGGATCCAACCTCGACGGGAAGTGGCAGCGGAATACAATGACGAATTCAGTGTCTATGGCCCTTCAACTGTCAATATTAGGACTGCCATTATAATTCAACGAACTCAATCAGAAGTGTTGCACAACGCAGATGCGGTGGTCTATTTTGATTGAGTCGCAGTCTGCAGATGTGTACGCCTCCGTCAACTGTCAGGCTCGCTTATCTGCACGTCTCAGCCTGGGAGGGCTGAACATGCCGAGAAGTTACTAACGTGTCTAGTGGATGACTGTCAACCTATCGCGCATCCATGGGCTGAGGGTCTGCTTCGCGTACCATACTATCCTTTTGAACAGCTGCGCCACGAGATGATATTACTGGAGGGGTTCCGAATTCGGTTACTGCCTCCCTACCAGTACCGGGTCCTTGACTCTCCTTTACAGTGCCATAAAAGATGGACGAGCCCTCAAGGAGGTGTGGTGACCGCACCGATGATCCACTTCCTCTGCACTGCTAGTTATAGTTACGACGGCACGGCGGATTAAACATTCATCTCATGTCGCATATCCCGATAGCGCGGAGTAAGGGGAGAGCCACGTTTGATGCTCTTCCTCAGACTCACTCATCTGACCTCGGCTACTCCGGGGAATACGGCCAAGGACAGTATCGAGACGAAGGAGAAGACTTCGCGCAGGAATACGATCGAGGACAGTACAGAGGCGCAGGAGAAGGCTTTGCTCAGGGATACGACCAAGGACAGTATCGAAGCGCAGGAGAAGACTTCGCACACGGATACGGCCATGGACAGTATCGAGACGAAGGAGAAGGCTTCGCGCAGGAATACGATCGAGGACAGTATAGAGGCGCAGGAGAAGGCTTTGCCCAGGGATACGACCAAGGACAGTATCGAAGCGCAACAGAAGACTTCGCCCACGGATACGATCGAAGGTCTCATCAAGTTCCATATAACGACGTCAGTCCGCTGTACGATGGGAGAGAGTATGCGGGCGTAGCGCAGTTCGAGAGCGGAGACGCTCCGTCATCCGGCCACCCTCCTTACAGGCAGCAAAGTCATTCAAGAATAACGCCCATACGTCAAGCAGCTGCACAGTCCCCGCAACCGATGCATCATCAGTATGGTAGCCCACCTACTTGTGCTGGTGCACCGCTACCAAATCAACAACGGCCCAACTATAAACCGTCCGCGTTGAGATGGCCGTTCCTAAGCTTGCTATTCACCACTATGGTTGCTTTCATCGGGCTACTCGCTTATGCCATGTACGCACTGCCACAGCGGGACATCTTGCCGGAACTCATCAACTCGACTTCAAAGCCGGATACAGTCAGGAGGCAGGTTGGTGATGCGATCGAGATCGTTGACGGTACAGCAAACTCTTCGAGCCCCGGCGCCCCTGAGGGACCTGATTATAGCGAGGTTAGTGGCATAATGTTGACTCACTCTGTCACTATAGTGCAAGCCCACCGCTCTAGTCATGATGGCTCTGTAGGTAAAAGGACAAACTCAGTCTCCGTTTCAACACAGACGACGCCCGAGATGGTTCCAACGGGGTCGACGGGCGATTCCGGCGATATATCTACTACGGGTCCTCCTGTAATAACAGCGACTGTACCATTGGAAAGCTACGGGGATGTTTCCGTAACCGTGACCGAGTCTACTACCCCATCGGCTAGACCACCGGATAGTTTTGGAGATGTTACCGTTACCGAGACCTTCCCACATGAAAAGTCCAACTCGGTTTCGGTTTCAACCGAGAAGATATCCGACATAGTTCCAACGAGCTCGACGGACGATTCCGGTTTTCCTATAACACAATCGACTGTAGCATTGGAAGATTACAATGATCTTTTCGTTACTGTGACCGAGTCTACCACCTATGCGAGTGTACCACCGAGTATTTTTTTCGGAGATGTTACCGTTACCGAGACCTTCCCGCATGAAGAGTCCAACTCAGTCTCCGTTCCAATCCAGACGACGCCCGAGATGGTTTCAACGAGGTCGACGGACGATTCCGGCGATATATCTACTACGGGTCCTCCTGTAATAATAACGACTGGACCACCGACAACCTATCACAATGTGCCATGGGAAAGCTACGGAGATGTTTCCTTTACTGTGACCGAGTCTATCGCTCATACTAGGCCACTGGATAGTTTTGGAGATATTACCGTTACCGTCACCTCCCCGCATAAAAAGTCCAACTCGGATTCGGTTTCAACCCAGACGATACCCGACATAGTTCCAACGAGCTCGACGGACGATACCGGTTTTCCTACAACACTATCGACTGTAGCACAGGGAAACTACGGAACTACTGCCGGTACTGTGACCGAGTCTATCCCCCCGTCGACCCAGACGATACCCGAGATAGTTCCAACGAGGTCGACGGACGATTCCGGCAACACCCCTACTACGGGTCCTCCTGTAATAACAACAGCTGTACCACCGAGTAGATTCGGACGTGTTTCCGGTACTGTGACCGAGTCTGCTCCCCCATCGACTGTACCACCGGAAAACCACGGAAGTATTTCTGGGACTGTGACTGAGTCTGCGACTGTACTACCGGAAAACCACGGACGTATTTCCGGGACTGTGACCGAGTCTGATCCCCAACCGACCGTAGCACGGGAGAACCATGGAGGTACTGCCGGTACTGTGACCGAGTCTGATCTAGCGACTGTAACACGGGAGAACCACGGAGATACTGTCGGTACTGTGACCGAGTCTAACTCGACCGTGGATCCCGTTATCACCACCGTCACCGTAAACCCTACCGACAATCGTGGTGCAGAAGTGGTCCAGACATTGGCTCTAACACCGACCTTGGCGGTTGAAACCGACTCTAACGGAATCCCAACCACCACGCTGACAAAGTATCCGTCCTTCACAAGCGTCATCGCGACGTCTCACACTACCGTCCTCACCAACTCGCTAGGGCAGCCGACGCGCACGGTTGTTACCGATGCCCTCCTCACGCCATCCATCACCGTCGAGACGGATCTCAACGGCATCCCGACTGCAACCAGAACGAGCTATGACATTATCCCGACGAAAGAACCAGAATCGGGTGAGAACGATGGAGGGAATAGTAAAGGGGGATCTACGGTCGTGAGAGTCTGGCGCATTACCTACGGAGAATACTTCATCGGCCTGTTCCTTCCGACCATCCTAGCCATGGCCATCTCGATCCCTATCCGTATCCTTGACCTCAACGTCAAACTCCTCCAGCCGTGGCACGAGCTCACAAAGCCCGGCGGCGCTTCCGGGCGCCGGTCGCTGTGCCTCGAGACGGGCGGGTTGTGGGGCCTGATCAACGCCGTGCGCTGGGTCTTTGGCGGTCACGTCTTGATCGTGCTGACGACCTCTCTCGTCTTGGCATCCGCGCTCCTTGTGCCGTTGTCGGCGGAGGCGATCGCGTTCGATTTTCAGGGTACGTGTGTTAAGGGGAGCGGCAATGGGAGCGGCTGCGTGTATGTGGTCAGCGTCTTCCGCGAGGCCGCCGGCGGCACGCTCGCGTTGTTGGCGCTGATGGCTATGATGGTATTTACCATCTTATTCTACCTAGTGAAGTGGCAGTCAGGCGTGGGGGCTAACCCGTGGAGTATCTGCGGCATCGCGTCCTTATCCTTAAATGAGGACGTTCGGAAACTATTTCCTAGCCATGTCGATGGCGGCGCCGCGGGAAAGGCGCCCGATGAACTCATGGCGTCCGTTCTAAAGGATCGCGTCTTTACACTTGGCTACTTCAATAACTCGGAAGGGGGGCTCGAGTACGGCATTATGCTCCAGGAAAACGATGTAGTTGAACCTTACCTCGAAGGAATGCGGGATGAAAATACACCACCACTAGACAAACCGCACTGGTACAATGGCCAGACAGGTACTGGGAAGAAGCATAATCAGCCTTTTTTCATGCTTAAATACTCCGGTCGGGCGCTACTGCTTTTACTACTCTGCGGGATATTGGCTTTGATACTGTATTACAACAATACCGGAGGCGAGACGGGATTCGAGTACTTCATGATGAGCGAGTCGTTCGGCGTGCGCTTCCTCTTCACGGGGGTCGGTTTCATTATCACGTTATGCTGGTCATCCTTCTTCAATAGTAGGTTTATGCCCACACCGACTTACACGGGCGTTCATTGGAAAAGCTAACCCATGAATCACCAAGGCGTGGCGGTGCTCAGCCCCTACCACCTCCTAGCAAAAGCCCCGCAGCCCGCCGGGCGGTCCATCCTCCTGGCGCCGCCAACGAACGCGTTCTCGGGACTCTGGTCGGCCGTCCGCCGGCGTGACAGCTTCCTCGCCGTCGTGGCGCTCACCTCGGTCCTGTCCGAGCTCCTGCCGGTGCTCCTAGCGGAGATCCCGTTCCACGTCTCGCAGACCTACCTCGTCCACCTCATCACCACGTGGAGCGCCGTTGGCATTCTGTGCATCATGCTGCTGGTGCTCGTCTCCTCGTTCTTCGTCAAGTGGCCCCACATGCCCCTTGACCCGACCACCGTCGCCGGCGCCATGTACTACGTAGCCGACTCCTGGATGCTCGGCCTGTTCGAGGGGCTAGGCACCCTCGAGCCCAAGGATAGGGATCGCAGGGTCGTCGCGTTGGGCCTGAAGTACAGGTTTGGACCGATGACGGGCGTTAGTTGGGAGACGAGGGTCGGGGTCGATGTCGCGGGGGATCTTAGTAGTGTTGCAGGTTTAGGAGGTTGTTAGTTGGGTTCTTGTGTGTGACTGGGGAGCTGGGTTAATTCTACTCGCTGTTATTGGGCGCCGTACTATTGGTAGGCATAACTACAGTAATATTCATCGAATATTGAGCCCGATATTCAAGAATGGACGTAAGGACGCTCGGCCATTTCTTGAAACCGAGACAGGCAATGAAATTGACCAAGGGGCACTCAGGGAGCCCTATCTAATGCCGCGTTTTTGACGGATCTTGTAGTTTAAATAAGATGTGTAGCATTCAGGACGCAACGCCTTTCCCTTTCCGAGGATCCAAGGTTAAGGTGACCTCCGCTACCACGCCGGGTGCCAATAGTACTCCATGTCTAACGCCGCAAGATGTAAGACGGCAGGTTCAATTGTCCCGGTTACCGGTTCCAGGTTCCAAGAAGTCGATTACAAAAGAGACTAGGTCTCTTTATTGAAAAAGAGAGAGAAGGGCGTCGGTCTACGCGCGGCGTTTCCGGAGAAAGTGCGTGCCTCCTTGCTTACTTCACATGGGACAAATCTTGCAGAAGTTAACATTACGTAGGCCTTGGATAGCTGTTTTTAAAGCATCCAATACAAGTGAATAATAAGCACTACATTATCGACCTTCGGCTCAGGTACCCCTGACAGCAAGGGGTGTCTGGAGGGATGTACGTTGCAAATCCTCCTTTTTGGCATCTTATAATGAGGGGGATTTGTTTTATATTGACGGAATCCGAGGTAAGAACTTAGAGGACCGTAGTCCTAGGCACCTCTTTATAGGAAATCTCCTCAGCCACTACGTATATTCCAAAACGTCACTAAAATCCCATAAAAAAGGCGACGAAAAAGAAGAGAAAAAGATTTCTTAAACCGCCGTGATTTTACCAAACCATGCACCCCCAAGAAGCGTATATGTCTAACCCTGTTCAGCAGCATGCACAACGTTGGTAGCGGGCCGGCCGGCGTAAAACTATTTTGCGCGGAAAAAGGGGGCCGTGGCCTGAACCGCAGTACACCACCTGATGAGGTTCCGGGTCAGGTCAGGGGCACGCGAGCATTCCACTCCACATCCGTCCGCGCTCGATACAACGGGAGGGACACTACATGCACGCAATAGCGTAGCAGCAACCGGAAGGGAAAAAAAAAAAAAAAAAAAAAAAAAAAAAGAAAGCAGCCCCAGATCAAAAACCTCCGACCCATTACTTTTCAGGCTCTCGGATCGGTCAGTCGTATAGCATGATATCGATTGATTACGTGTAATTATGTTGACATACTTCCTACGCAACGTTCTGCTCTCGCTGGTGATAGATAGATAACTCCCACCCCCTCTCCTCTCCTTCCGCTCCTCCATGTTCCTCCTCCGTACAACCCCCAGGGATCTTTTCAGTTAGTGCTGTACAGTACTCGAAGAAGGATCTAGAAATGTGGGGGATGTACGGCACTAGCTGCAATAATCCCGGAAGATGTAAACGGACGGGACAGACAGAGAGCATAGAGACGAACAAGATGACACAAACAAGCCTCCCATCTCCCACCCCCCTTCCTCCTGTGCACGATAATTAGCGATAGTTCACCAGATCAAAGCCGTCTTATATGTTATGTTATGTAAATATGTGTATGTATCTTCCCCTATCTTCTCCATCTTCCGTCTTCTGCTTTCTGTTTGCTACCTAGCTAATAAGTCCGCAAACCTCCACTCAACTCATTACACCCGCGGTGCCACCCTTTCCCTTCAACTTCTCCCCAATTCCTCCTTCACCACACCCCCTATTCCCGACAAAAGCCCCCGGTGTCGCGGCGCTCTCCACCCGTCTCGCATCTCCCGGACCCAAAGCAGGCAGGTGGACAGAGAGGCAGACGAGGGCGGGGCGCCGGGCGCCATCCGGCTCAGCCGGATCGAGCGGTCGACTGCCCTTCCGGCCCCCCCAAGGAGGTCACAGGTGGCTGTAAACTCCGAAAGAGGTGCAAATTCGAACATAGGTATCCTCGCCATGACTATGAAAGAAATGAGATGAAATAGAAAAGCTCCCCGATGGAACTCGCGGGCGAACGCGCTCAAAAGAATCGCCCTATGGGAATAAAAGTGGAAATGCCCGAGACAAAACATAGACGACCAAATTTAGAAACGTACACCTGACTTGCAACGCTGTACGCTTTATCCAGTATCCCCTTTCTGGTCCTACATATAAATTAAAGGAAGGGCCGCCGAAGAGAACCCCTGAGTATTATTAGACAACGCCAAAGGACAGCTATAACCCGCGTCCTGGCTGTGCCTGCCGGAACTGTGTGATAACCTTGACTAGATTGACCCCTGAGTTTTCTCCTGCATAGGTAATTCAGACTTTCGGTTGTTCTTCCAGAAGTCGATGGCTGCGATGACATCCCCTCCCGCTTCATCCTCGTGCGCGAAGAGAATCTGTAGGCTGTTAGTTATCCAATTTAGGTCAATTTTGGAGCTGGAGTCACTGGCTTACCTCATGCGAGCTACTATGCAACATCCTGATATTCTTATGCGGTACGATATGGACCGCGCCGCTCTCGATATTCCTAAGTTCGATAAAACTCGGCTCGAATGCGAGAATCCAGGGGTATGACAGCGCGAAAGCCTGAGGCGTGCCTTCCCAGTCGATACGCCATTCTGGTCGTGCCCTCCAGCCGTTTCTGTTGACGAAGAAGGAGAAATCCGTATAGTTCAGGAGGAACTCGCCGTTTAGACGCTCTATGTGTATCGGCTTGACGCCCTCCTTCCTCGCGACGAAATCAAGCGACGTATCCGCCTGATCGAGTAGCGACTGCGTCTCCAGCGTCTCGAGCGACACGACTTCAAAACCTCTTGCACACGCAACGCACAGCTTGCTCTTAAGGAAGTGGACGGATGTGGATTCGGTCGGGATGTAGAACTCCTTGAACGCTCTAAGCTCGTCTTGGCCTGTGGTAAACATCTTGCCGAAGCCCTTCTGCTTCTTGCCCTTGCTCATCGAGTCATTGGGCTCATACACCTTGATCGTCGTCGAAAGCGCACTAGACTTGACGCAGCACACCAGGTGCCTACCCAAGCAAATGCCCGTCTTGAAAAAGTTGCAGTGACTTTGGATCTTCTTCGGCCGTTTCGACAGCGCCGGCTCGTTAGGATCCAGGGCTGCCAGTGGGTACGACATGAGGGACTTGTTGGATAGAATAAGCAGAAGACCATATTCTTCGAGGACGTCGACTTGTGTCACGCTCTGTGCCTCGATCACACGCTTGGGAATTTGATCCTTATTCTTACGGGATGAGACGTAGACACCATTGTCCGTCCCATAGATGAGCTTGCGGCCACCATCTGTGATATACCGTCAGTACGACCGATCAACCAAGGGCGGACGAGATACACACCAAACGGCGTAACAGCGTTGACCTGGTTGCCTGCCTGGAAAAACCCGGTCGACACAGTAGTTATGTTGAAGAAATCGGCCCTTGCCCGGAGACGTTGTTGGGCGGTGTCGATATACTCGAGCCATTTCTTCCGTGCTGCCTGGTTCGATGCGTACAGGACCTGCTCGTAGAAGTTCCTACCCAGATGACGGAAAGTTATCGGCCAACCTTCGCCGGCTTTCTTATCATTGGCCTTGCCGCCCAGAGAAGGCAAGCTCGAAGATGTGCGCTTGAAACCTTGGGGAGGTATCACCTCATCCATTTCTCTGATGGAGAGTAGTTCCAACGGAATAGGCTTGGCGGATGTTGTCAGTTTCAACTACAGCAAATATTACGTTCAACGCCACGACTTACCCGTCTATAAGCTTTTACTTCCTCCTGTCCCTTGCCAACCTGTTTAATCCGCACGAGAAGGACGGCATGGTCGAACAAGAAGGCGGTTATGTCGGTGGGATCGGTTGGCGACTTCTTGAACTGGGTCTTGAAGACCAAATCGCGACCTTCTTCGGTGAGCTTGAGGTCGACCCGATCTTGTGGCCGGAACCGCAGCTGCTCGTTGAGCCGCCTGAGGTTGAACCGGTTTTCTGCTTTGCCAGACTCCGCGTTCACACGGGTGAGCAGGTCACGGATCATTGTCAAAACCTTAGGGATATCGTCCTTGTCAGGGTTCCCGTCTTCGGTATACTTGAGCACATTCTCCAGGAGCAGCGGATAGCGGGCCAGTCTCGTCGTGGGTTTAGTCAGATAACCGTTCAGCTCCAACTTCCTCGACTCCTTCCTCCGTTCAATCTCTTCGACATACTTGGCAAAGTTTGGATTGGCCGATCGTTCGTTCTCGAAGGCGAATTTAGCTTCCATCTGTTTCGATCCGTACAGGATGAACGGCTCAAACTGGGGCACAATCTCGAGGAAGATATCGCCAATGCTCTTCACTACGGGGTTCTTCTGCTGTCGTTCTGTCAAGGCCCTAGCAAATCTGGAACTGACCGAGTGGATGCTGGGATGATCGATGACGTTGCTGAAAATTTGGCGCACGACACGTTCTCTCCTCTGGGCGGGAATAGGCGACCCGTTCGACCGCAGGGGTAATATCCAGAAGTCTCTGAGATATTCCAAGTCCTTGACGAAATCCCTCTCGGTATAACATATCTCGGAGATGACTTCTTGTCTCTTCTTTTCTCTATCGCCCACGCTCTCGGCGACTTCTTTTGGCACTGTGTTGATCCAGAGCTTCTGCTCGTCCGTCTGATCTGCGTCATCGTTGAGGAGGGTGTCTTGCTCTTTCTTCAATCCCACCTGTGGTTTGAGATTGAGTCGAGAGACCTGTTCCAGTCTTCGAGGACACGCGATAGAGTAGCAGAGCTGGTCCCTCGTACAGGTCGGCGAATAACACTCAGAGAGCAGCACAAACACACCGTTCACGGAGGGCTTCTCCTCCGGCTCGTCCATCATGCTCTCCCTGAACTGGTACATCTCGGATGTAGAGTCGCGCAGCCTGTGTTCGTAGGTGACATCGTGGAAGAACTTCTGAGCGTCAAGGGCTCGGCCTAGTAGGAGAGCCAGATTTCGGTCCGTGGTTCGGATAATGTACGATAAGACATCGACAGCCTCAGAGCCGCTGAAGGCATTCTTGTACGTTAGCCCGTTCTTGGTTCGATCCCCGGTGATTATCTTCTGCCGGAAGCATTCGGCGACTCTGGAGAGAAGTGCCGGATAGACGAGGGGGGCCCGTATCCTGGCCGTCGGGGGCCGTTCGCCGTCACCGGATCTCGTAGACGATCCTACCGAAGGTCGCTGTGCCGCGTCTTGTGACTGGTGCTCAGATGGCGGCACGATGGTACTAGCCATTGACATGCTGCGGCTGTGGTCACTACTAGCAGCCGTCGAGGACATAGTCGACGACGCCATGCTCATAGTCCTCGTTGCCGTACCTGGCGCCGGTGTATAGGCGCTGAATCCGGCATATCCGCTCATGTTCGGGTCGTCGTTCGAAGGGGCCCTCGCCCGGTTCGGGATAATTCTGCCACTCATGGTCTGATGCGGATCGCGGTCTGGGGGCGGATAGCCCGTCAACGACATGGACCGGTCGTCGTGACGCTCGGGAACGACTCGACCTTGTGCAGTGGTTCTCGAAGAGGCCGCATGGGGCGGCGTATGCCTGAAGTTGTTCTGTGGCGACTGATACGAGCCAGGCGGGGGATGATACATCGGCTGCCGCGGCATAGTAGCTAACGACTGGGAACGGTAGGGGTCATCGCGAAGAGCAGGCCCCGGGCCGGGGCCGGGGCCGGGGCTGGGCCCGCCCTGATAGTTTCGCGGAGGTGGATTGCGCGGCGGATAACCAGGAGGGGGACCTCCTGAAGGGCCCCTCGAATCGAATCGAGGTGGCGCGGGACCGGGATGAGGGCGGCGATCCGGCACGGGACTCGGTCTTCCATATCCCTGAGGTTGAGGCGGATATCCCCCGGATGGGTTCCGCTGGTTCTGGTAGTACCCGTTCGCCATACTCGAGTCCATCGTCCGCGTCCGGCCCGGTTCATCGTAAGCACCCCTTTGAGGTCGAGGAGGGGGCATGCGTTGCATGTCGGGAGACGCACCCGACATGGTGTTCGTTCTCCCGGAGTATGGCGTCATATTTGGGGGTTGCATGTTGCCAGACGAGGATGTCATGGTGGTCGAACGGCCAGGAGGGGGGTGGGCACCGAAAATGTTGGAGAAGGCAGCATCCCGTTGGTTGTTGGGTGGCGGGCCATATCGGCGCTGATCATATTGATAATCGGCCATAATGTCGTCCTGCAAAGGGAATCGCGATGCTATCAGTACCAGTTGTAAATAGAGATTGTAACCATCATAACGAGGCCACCACTAGACAAGGCAGGTACTCTTGACAAGTCTAGATGTATGCTACACGTGAATGTGGTTCCGTATTTAGAAGAGGAATGGAGGCCCCGAGCGACTCACTCATGGAGAAGCTAGGCGGCCGCGAGCCTAGACGATCGACAAGACGTCGTGATGATGGACGGGGAGGCGCGGATGAAAGGGGGTGGTTGCCGACACTTGACGACGGAGTTACCGTCGCTGGTGGTCGACCGCCGAGGAACCGAGCGATGTATATGCCTCTGTCCACCTATCAATATTTCCCCCCTTTTATTTTTCAACCCTAGGCAAAGTTTCAGGCTGATGGAATTCTCTCGAGATCCGTCAAAGAGGTGAAATGACTGTAGATTGGGGTCGAGAAGGATCGTCGCCGGGAAAAGGCAGCGGTGAAATTTGTATAGATTACATACGACACGGAGGGATTGAGGAACAGCCGGGTATGTACGAAGCAGGTACGTTATGTAAGTAGACAATAATAATGTGTAGCCGCTTTTAGACACCGAATGTGTCGTAGATAGAAGAACTATGATAGGATATCAAATGTTATGTACTAAGTATGGAGATAGCGGTTGCAGAGATAGATTCCTTACTCGCGGTTAACCTCCCCGTCAACCCCATGTCTGCATGTCAAAACTCTAATAAGTGCAAATGCCAGTACACATGCAAATATGCAAGGACGATGGAGAAAGATTGATTAAGCATTGCCCAGGTGGGGGTGTCACCCTGCGCTGCTGTACTTGGGTAATTGAATTTGCTGGGCTTGTACTTTACTACCTACATAAGCATATGAAATACGTACCAGATATATTACCGGGGGCTCTGTTGCCAACCGCATGGTTCAAAATTAAGCTGTACGTATATACAATGTATCGTATGTGGGGTACCCATCTATCATTACCTGGGTAGTCGGAGCTTCCGGCAAGGTATCTGCGCTCACGAGGACTTGGGATATCGTGTCATGCGTTGCATATATGGCAACGCGCAGGCGATACCGAGCCACCTATTCATTACTATAAGATGGCTGTCTCTGGTGGTAGCTACATACTGATTGCATAGAAAGCAAGGGAGCGTCAAATTGGCGTTGTGTACTACCTCGAGTAATAACGTAGTTCTGGTATTTCCAGCTTCCAATGTGACCTCCCGTATTTCGCATCTCAGTTGTATTTACCAAGTATAGTAACTATTTGAGGGATGCCTATGCTGGGGAGTGTTTCTACGCAATATACAATATTCACCTAGAGGCATGTGCACAGCACGAGATTGGGTGAAGACGGGATAAGCACGTCGGATGATCGAGCCAGCCACTCGACCCTTTTAGATCAGAACCAGACGGCCTAGGCTTTCTAATCTACTATGTATAGCTTCCAAGGTTTGCATGTGATGCGATAACGGCGTGCAGGCGTTAAGGTGAAAAGCCAAAAGTTACCGACTAATGCAGTAGTGATATGACCACCCCGCACCCTGCTGGCCGCCATCGCAGGGAAGTGACAATTTTGTTATAAGGGCATGCGAAGGTTGGCGTCTCTTATTCCGGTACGGTGCCGTACAGCAGGTAGGTGCGAATAGCCTCTTAAGATAATAGACGGGCCGTTGAAGGGCCGCGTGGGTACCTATTTCGATCCCCTTACGTATCCATATAATAGAGCCTAAGTACGGATGCGAATACAAGCATCGCTATAAAAATTCGCTCGATCCCGAGTATATACGGGGTGATGTTGTTAGACACTGTTACTTTGTCGACGATGTAAGCAGATTAACACGTTGGAGTCTGATGAATGAGACGTTCACTCAATCTCTGTCTGATTGGCTATTCAACATCAAGTATAGCGCTTATGTAATTCCAAGCTCTGGTCACGTGATAGCTTCCCTCATACAAGGTACCTCCCAAAGTTCATGCAGTCAGTGCCAGCCCCAGGCTACTGCAATCATACGCCCGGGACTCAAGAGCATAACGAAAGCCATTCACAGGCTCAATCACAAACCGCGACAAACCACTCCCTCTTATTCCCAGTGATTAAACTGTCCGCCCTCCCAACTCGACCCCCGACTCCTTCAAGATGAACGACTCTGAAGCCGCTCCGAAGTTCGCCCCCTTTATCGGCATGGTAAGCTCCCAGCCGCAGCGTCTGTTCCGACAGCTATCTAGCTAGCTACCATCGATTCCGTTCTAACAGAGCCACGAATGCAGGCCGGTATCGCGAGTGCTATGATCTTTGGCTGTACGGACCCTTACCTACCACTAGATTACCAAAGTGCGGTGATGCTAAGAGACGAACTACACAGGCATCGGGGCAGCGTATGGCACAGCAAAGTCAGGAATCGGTATCGCGGGCGTCGGTACCTTCAGGCCCGGCCTGATCATGAAGGTTCGCATCCCTCATACAGATGCGTACGCGCGGACGGAGTCTAATCATCGGGCCCTCTACTCGTAGTGTCTGATCCCCGTCATCATGTCCGGTATCCTCGCGGTCTACTCGCTCGTCATCGCCGTCCTGATCGCCGAGGACATGGCGCCACCGACGACGCAGAGCTATAGCTTATTCAAGTACGGCAGCCACCTCCTTCCCTTTCCCCGAAAACGTTTCCGCATCGACGGGGGATGTACTGCGTATAGGAGCAAGATCCAGCTAACGGTCGACACAGCGGCTTCATGCACCTCGCTTGCGGCCTGGCGGTCGGGATGACGGGACTTGCGGCGGGCTACTGCATCGGCATCGTAGGCGACAAGGGCGTGCGGGCCTACATGGAGCAGTCGCGGGTCTTCGTCGGCATGGTTCTGATCCTGATCTTCGGCGAGGTCCTGGGTCTCTACGGGTACGTTCCCTCCAACAGGGGCTCAATATCAGGGTCCAACAAACAAACGCTTCAGGGGAAGGCCCAAGGGCGGGCCGTTCTTTATGCTAGGTGCTAACGTCTTGGTCCTTTAAATGTATAGTCTCATCGTCGCGCTCATCCTCAACACCAAGAGCAGGGCTTGATATTGTTGTCACCGGAGTCGTTACGAGAACAATACTACACACAGCACTATGAAACGGATGAACAGGAAGGACGGAGATAAAGAGAAAAAAAAGTCGGCACGGCGCCACCTGTGTTTAGAAGAAGCGCAAAGCTGTAATACCTGCTGCATATTCGGACGGCGTTTCATGGGGGTATGTAGACCATATCGGATCAACTTTATAAAGGCCTTGACGAGTCTTGGTTTGTTTGTGAGAGACGAAACTTCTCCGCAAGATAGCATTGCCCGGTGTCGTTGCACGGTGAGTATAACGTTGTTATGCAATGTGCCCTATGAAGGTCATCGATGGCATTGGTTGGTGGCGTACGATGTCCTCAGAACTTCTTATCTACTAACCAGCCAACCCAATGACACCCTCGACGCATCGAGAATACTCAGAAACATCCTTCATTCAATGCTATAGATCCTAGCGACACACGCTCGGAGCCCAAAGGAGCGACAAGAAGATCCGAATTCCGCATGCGGCAACATTGGCTCATATGCCCATCCATCTACCCATCCAAGTACGCTCGTTCAGGGTCCCTGGGTCCCGGCACACAGAAGGGGCCTGTGGCCATCCCGTGCCGGAAAAAATTCCGTTCCCAGTCTATTTGAATGATTCCCGCCCTCCATCCCTTCCGGTCCGTGCCTGCCCAACGCCGAAGAAGAAAGCAAGATAATGCCAAGTAGTGCATCCCTCCCAGTCAGTACCTACCTATCGACAAAGCCCGAGTCGGGCATAATAGCCCACCGATTGGAAAAACACCATGAGGATGATGATTCGTCGCCGAAACGCATCCAAGAACTCCCACCTCCCTAGGTGCAAACGCGAGAGGGGTCTTAGACGATGCGTCTGAATCGGGAGACGACGCCGCGGAGCTAGCGGCGGCGACCGATGTAGCGCGCGAGCTTCTTGCGAGCGCTGCCGCTCTCCATGTCCCTCCGGAAATTAGCCCAGCTGCGGTCGCGCTCCTCCCAGTCCTTCATCTGGGCTGTCGTACGACGGCACCGACGGCGGTTAGCAACACTTTGACTTTTTTTTCCATTCATTCTTTCTTGCTTTCACCTGCGCGTGACCGTATCTCTCGAACGAGCCAGCCGGAGGGAGCTGCTCGATCGGACAACAAAAGGCATAACATGACAAGAAGACGGTGCGCATAGATAGCGGACTTAACACTTACCGAGGAAAAAGTCCCAGCGCCGGTCCTCGCGCAGCAGGATATCGTCGCCGCTCTCACGCGTCAGCCTCGCGTGCCGCGCCCTCGCGGCTGCGTCCTCGCCGACGAGGTGGGGGTCCTCCAGGGGGGGGACCCTATTGGAGCTAAAGCTGGACGCGGTCGGAGGGGTACCGACCCTATCCAGCACGTTGCGCAGCGCGTTCTCGACGGACGCCGAGGAGCTGCTGCTCGACGCGGCGACGGCCCGCCGATGGGCCACGCGGGCGTACGTGGGGTTGGTGCTGGTTGTCGACCACGTGGGTATGCGGAAGATGTTGAGGTCGGGCAGGTTGTTCTGGCTGCGGGCTGACGGGATCGGCGGCAGGCCGGTCGTTCTCGGCGTGAGCGAGGTCGACGGCGGCACTAGGGGCGCCGGCCGGCCGTTCGGCGTCGGAGTGTAGGCGGGCGTTGTCGAGCTCTCGTAGGGCGGCAGCATTGAGCGGTAGGAGGGCGCATCCGAGACTTTGGAGGGGGCAAGCTCGTGTTAGCATGCCAAACCTTCTTCCTCTGGGACTGCCTATAGGTAGTTATCTTACTATAAGACGGGGCGGCCGAGCGAACCGAAGCTGTCTCGAAGTCCTCTGCGCTTAGACGCTCGAATCGGGAAGGCCCGGCCTGGACAATAGTTTCGGTTGCCATTGTTCCTTGCGAATTGGTAGGAAGACAAGAAGTTTATAGGAGTAATCCGGAGAAGAGAAGAGGAGAAGGGTTATCGAGGAGTAGAAAGGCTCGAGAGACACAGCTCGCACATCAGATCTACTACGCTGGCGACTGTCCTCTATGTCATTCAGGTAGGCAGAGAGATAAGGCGTGTAGTTGGAGGCAAAGGGAATAGGAGTCCTGTCTCCCAGGTGAATCAGGTGAACCACAACATGTGAATCAACCCTATTTCAAAAGCAAGCACGGTATCGGGTAGACCGCGTTTGGATATTTATTTGGAGAGCCCCCGGGAGGAATGTACGTAGGGTTCACGACAGCACCACGAGCTAGAAACTTTAGAGCGCTAACGCAAACCCAATCAATGGCAAGGTTGAAGCCGCACGTGAGGTCGCAGAGTTACGGGTTTATGTATCCTGGGGAGGGACAACAGGGGGGAGGAGAAGAGATGTGTGACAATGAATAATAAACCACCAACCCGTGGCTTATGGCGTTTGCATATGAGCGATTCCTGACTGGGAGAGCGTCACTTCGACCGGCTTGACTCCGCTTGTCCTTAGATGGTCTCACGGAATAGTTCCCGAGTTGTCAATTCAGGGCAGCCTTCAGTTATTGTATTCCCCGTACACTTGTACAGGTACGATTGCGTGCATCTTAAACACAGCCCCCTGGGGCTCCGGTAAGCGGTTGGGTACCGAGGTACTAGAGGGACTCGCGAAGAAAGAGGAGGTGATGCACGGTACAAAAGTAGGGGGTTAAGCTAAAGTGCATATGGGAGCAATGGAATATCAGGTATAACAGATACGAAGTACTCGGTGCCAGTACAGACTCGGGAGACCAAGTGGCTAGCTGATATGTACTGTAAGTACTTGTACATAGGAAGCTTCAAGTGGGAGAATTAGCGGGGTTAACCAATTCCCCGTCATCGCAGTATAGCGGGGTGTCAATGCCAGAGAGCGGCTTTTCTGGGTCCCGGCCGACAGACGGACCAATGGCTTCAACCAAACGGAAGCACTGTGTTTCCTTGCAGCTCCTTTACATAGACGGCAACAGGCCCAAAGTGCACCAGGAACAATGCGCTGGTGTATTTCTGGGAACGATAGAGATATCGAGGAGTCTAGACGTTCTTGAGCACATGACAAGGGAGCGCCCCCGGGCAATTATACCGAACCATCCACACCTCATAAGACTGGACGTCCCTGAGCCACCCAATTGGTCCCCGTTCCTGAACTTGCTCAAGTGCTGCAGAAGTGAACACTGGCGATCGGTGGTGATCGGGCACCGTATTTACGAGCTGCCTTTGGATGAAACACGCGAAACAAAAGATTCAAGACCTCGATGATCTCACATTGCGTAAGCTTGGCCCGGCGCTACCTACACCGACCAACTTCCAAGTTGTGACGCTGGGGCTTTGTGGGGTACAACGATCCCACTTCTAGATCATGGATTAGACTTCCTACATACTTCGAGGGGATTCCCGAATCGGCTCGGGAGGAGCGGCCGTACTGAAGTCAGGCAAAGAGGGAACCACAGCGGATACAATGTGAATATGCAGCCTGAGTTCCAAGAGACGCTCTCCGAGAGAATTCCAGCAGCTAAAGTACTTGTTGGGCCTTGGTGTGCGCCGTTGCATCTGTCTTGCTCGCTTTTAGGCGGACTTTAACACCCGTTTGGGATTGCCAAGCGAGAGCTTGCACGGCGGAAAACTGGGGACCATGGTGCCCGCGGAAGGCCACCCAGGAAGACAAAAAGCCGCAACGCTGTTGTTCACAGGCTATGAAGCTAGACTGTTAGGTATGTGGGGGTTTCCTCATGTGAGATTCGTGATTCGCTCTAGGTATATGTATTCAGATCGGGAAATCGGTCACCTGCGTTCTGCATGTTAAGATACCCCTTGGCCTTCTTTGGCCTTCGAGAACGTTGGCAAGGACAGATAGAATTTAAGATCGACAGGTGCCTATCAGTCTGTTTTAGTTCTTATTTATTTATTATTTCTCCCGAGTCTCTAACACCTTAGCAATTTGCCGCGGCTATTTGAATTCACCACTGAATCAGATGAGGCTCCTGGTCCCCGACCTCAGGATCCTCGAAGTTTAACCCTAACTTTATCTTGAGAAAATGACCACCCTGGAACCTTCATGGACGCGCCGTCCCGCCACGGAGCAACTGACAGACATATACTTAAGTGGACTGCCACCCAACTTACACTCTTAACGTCACCGACGGTATGCTAAGTAGCCGAAGAAATAGTCGGCCAGATACAGGTATCCTAGCATATCGTAAGCGATCTCCGTCTTGCCGGCCGCGCAACCAAGCCGATCTAGCCGTGGATATTTCGGGTATGGCCCTCAGACTTTGGTTGGTAAGCTGACACAGTAGCGGGCAAGTGCTCCACTCTTACTTAGGTGCTCCCCAGAGATAGCTGCCGGTAATTCTGACGAATCTCTTCCACCTACCACCGAAGGACTCTGCAAGCCCGGCTGAAGTCGTCAGCTTAGGCCGCAGTAAAGATTTCACTGGCGTTGTCGTCGGATGTTCTGGGGCAAAGCAGGCATCCTCGTTGCCGCTACCGCATTGACATGCTACGGCTTTTGGATGACATTCCATTGGGAAAGAGGCGGATACTTATGAGAGGACCCCCTACAGAATCCTGAAGGAAGATATCAAAGCCAGCATATCAGTTCCGAGTGACTTGGTTATGGACAGCAGCCACCGTGCTGTTGCATGCCGTCTCGTCATTTTTGATACTATAAAGGGACAAGTTGTCTCCGTATCGGCGGCCTGCTTATACCTAACTGAAAGCAAGCTCGGCGCAGATGTTGCGCCCTGCTATGGGTGACGCCACCTTAGCAAACTCCAGGGTTTGTCGGCTGGCTTTAAGGCAAGTTGGAAATGTCCCAGAACATGCGGCGGCGCGGGCCCGGGGCGAAACGGCCGCAGCATGATTCCTCCGGGGCCGTTCCTCGCTCAATGGTTGATTCCTGATATCGTATCGCACCCTCGGAAGCTCTTCATCCTTCTCGCATGCCTCATCCCTAGGTCCTTACACGTTGTCGAGGGGTACTGAGTCTCCACGGCTGGGTGCGTTGGCTGCGAATATCCCCCTGTGGCCGGCCTTGTTGAACACGGCCCTGTGGTATCAGACGATGCACGAGGTTTGTGGTCGAGGCTTAGGCGGCGGATCATAAGAGAGAATGTCAATGCTAAGCGTCAAGTTAGAAAGTCAACCAGTTGCTCATAAGTATGCGCTGCGAAGCTACGCATTCGACAGTAGAATATTGAAATAGCGGACGTATTTGTTGACGCGCTTCGGATGGAGTACTCTCAAACCGCAACAAGCACAATGACTGCAGCTTCTCAAAGATCCCTTGTATAACTATTTCGCGTTGGCTCCTGTGCTCGGTTCTGCCGCTTGTTCACACGAATTACCTCGTTGTTTCCGCAATCCGTCCGGTTCACGTCCGATACGACTTTCCCAGACTTGTGCAAGGGTTGGAAACTGATAGGGGAGCTCATATAGGTATCGTCACTTGCCTTGGCGAGAAGCGCAGTAGGTTGAGAAATGATCATCTGGGATGTCAGAGTAAGCAGAACGGTCCCTTTCCGCCAATTCCGGCGGGGAATTTTGGTGGACAACCTGCCCTTCTAGCACCTGGGGGTCCATCACCATCAAGAGCGCCCGGAACAAGTGCCCTAACGTGAAGCCGTGGTCTCGCCGAGACTGTGTATTCTTGCTGGGCTTCGGCAAGAATTCCGAAGGAGAAGGAGATATGGAAATTGCAACCAAGTCGTCGAGCCGTGCAGGTGCGCGATCGCAATGACCCCGACGGAATGACGCGATCTCCGGGATATCTCGGGCCCTTGATACCAAAGCAGATGGCCTTGCCGAAGAAAAGGCGAGGCTGCATCCTGAGTTTGGGTTGAATCCTGACCATCGTCACCCTTTTGGCAGTTGCCAATGCTGAGCCTGAAAAGCTGAATGCAGAAGAATCCTGGCACCTTGATCTGGATATTAGGTGGGAAAGATACATAACAGCCAAAGCAAATCTCTGGGGGGTCCATTGAAAGGAATGATGGTTTTTTTGTGTGTTAGTAAAAAAAATAATGTAAAGGCTTTAACTCACTTGCCTGGCACCACAGTTGGGTTACGACCTCCTAATGAGGTTGTAGTCGTATACATTGGGGTAGTCACAGTATAATCCGTTAGCGTGATAAAGGGGTTTCAGGGGGCAAAGAGTTATGCTCATAGGGGAATTAATGGTTGGCGAGTCGGTAGGCCCCGTAGAAGCTATATCTGTTGTCGTTTCCGTAGGTTGAACATTGCCATTATTTGCAGGTGGAAGGGTGCCGACAATTATAACATTGCTTAGATCAGATTGTACTTCGCTCGCATCACCACGGACACCTTCAAAATAGGCCTAGGGAAGTTGGTTCCGTTGTCCTTTATCCGTTTTGGAGGCCCCCGAGCAGATTAGCGAGTTCGTACAGCATCCTATTTAGTTCGTATACGAAACCCTCTCCCGCCGCTTCCCATTTGCTCAAATGGCATCACCATTAGGCAGCTGTTTATCAGGCCACCGACTTGGATAGTAACCTGCCTGATCCGCTCGGATAGCCGAGACGCCTTAGGGGGGACGGGGGCATTAGACCAATCGTTAACGAGAGGTATAGCATTAGAAACCTGAGAGGAAATTGATGCAATGCTGGATTGTACCTCTGTGCCAGAGGGTTCAAATTTGGTTGGCGCAGGTTCAGGGATGGTTACAGGCACGGTGATAAGGTCACCGGAGATGATGGCGACCGTATGGGTCACACCATCACTTGCCAAGCTAGCGCTTGTGATGACCGTAGGATCAGGGTTATCGACCGTGCCTGTATTTGTTGGCGTTCCATCCTTAGTAGACATAGGGTCGCAAAGACCATACGGTCCAGAATTGGCCATTCTGTACTTACACTATAGTCTCCGAGATGAAAGTGAACTCGGGGGGATGATTCCGGATCCGGTAATCGGAGGGAATAGATTCCAGGTGCATTCGTCACCAGAAGTGACCATAGGAAGACAATGAACAACACCATATTGTAGGAATATATAATTATATAACGTTTGAACTATAGACACAGTTCGACCGCCCGAGCTTTTGCCATAATCCAATACATATACTGACAAAGGATTGCCTGAGGAAATAGCATGGGTGATTTGTACTGGATACTTCATCCTCTTGACGTTTCTCAACCCGCAAAACCCAGGGAGAAGGCTTCCGTTGACGAGAGATACAAGGGACGCCAGTCCGAGGACTCGAAGGGAAATCATGGCTTCTTTGGGTCTAAGGTTAACTCAGTGATAGCGTTCAATGATTTAAATATACAGAGAACTACCGGGATGATAACATTGATAGTTTAAAATGAAGCCTGATGGTGGCTGCTGAATAGAAACCAGATGATTTCGAGCTCGTGGAATTCACCTGGTTTATATACCCCTTCTGTGGAACAAAGCACGAGTTCAACCATTGAACTCAGGTTGCCATCCAACTGTCCATGTTGGCTGGATAGTGATACAGGGCCAAGAGGTCACCTAATCCCTGATCATCTTATGTAACAGAGTCTGCCTATATCTAGCCCTTAGTCCCAAAACGGGGCTACATGGCTGCTTTCCATCATCATCACCAGCACAGATTGCTTTGACTTCAGAGTTTTGCTCTATTTACCCCTAGACGCACCCGATAAGAGTGAATCTATCGTATGTATTCTGTCTGTGCTCTCTACGTGATCCGAGAGCCGTTTCAATAGCCCATCTAGCTCCTAAAGCAACCAACTCAAGATAGTTGAATCGGGTATTGGTCACGCGATATGGATAAAGCTAAAAATATCGCAAACCGTGCATTTCGTATCGCGAGCCCTGCTAATAGGATTTTGCTGACCAACTGCTGTCCTGTTGGTCGTAAAGAAAGGTCGGGATTGGCAGGTAGGTACCTTTACCGCCGGCCCCCAAAATCAACGCTACGTGCGAGCTTCCGTTAGCTGATAAATTTATAGATTCGAGAATCCAGGCCCAATTCCCAACTGCCAACTCCAAAAAAACCAACATCTTCCCTGGATACAACCTCTTCAATAGGCCCAAAGTCTTCAAAGGATCCCAACTTCTGGTCCCCACGCCGCAATCCTCTCCTTTGACCTCCGTGGCTTTACGTTGAAACCCACCATCACATTTCATGGAGTCCTTAGAGGACCCCCTCCGTCTCATCCGCGAACAGATAGCGCACATGGAAGGGACGAACAAGATATTTCGCAGGTTTGACAGCAAAGTCCGAACCGATGCCAAGGAAAGAGTGCGCGACCTAGAAGAACAAAATGGCCGATTCCCGCCCTTACCTCCAAGGCTTCCCAGACCTGAATACGCCCTGACGGCCAACTTGCTCGATCAAGATGAGGACTCTCTCAAGTTTTACCTCGCATGCGAGCGAGGTATCATGCCAGACGTTATCTCATTTGTTGAGGGAAATAACCATCTCCCCAAACAGGCCGTCCGCCAATATGGCCTGGAGCAGGCATCTTTTGGTCGTAAGCCCGAAGTGGCGCGATATCTGCTGAAGAATGGAACCCTGCTGCATAGCAACTGCTTTATGAGATCAGTCGGGATCAACTTATCCGGCGCGACCGTTGAAGATATAAGCATCTTCGACAAAGCAGACTGTGGCGGGGATGAAGATTCACTTATATCACTGTTGCAGGCCTTTATCGAAGTGGGATCCTGGCATCCGAACCAGCCCTGGGAGTCTCCCACCATGAGACTGCCGCACGTAGCTATATGTACGCCTAGGGCCAGAACCGACAGCATGATTCTCAAGTTCCTCCTCGCCCATGGCGCCGATCCAAATCTAGGCAAATTCGACAAAGGTACTAATGTGCCAGGCGTAACCTTGTCTGTCAACCGGCAAAGCCCCGCAATGCTTAATTATGCTGTAGCAAAGTCGGATCTATCGATGGTCGACTTGCTTTTGCGGTACGGGGCCAGGCCGGACTGCGAAGGGCTACACCTATTACACTCAATCGCGCAGTCGTTTGATCACGGCGACTTTACAGTGCGGCGCCGCCCGCTCGCTGAGTACTTGTTAAATCACGGTCTGGCCAACGTCAACGAAGTCAAGCCAATGCCATGGAGACATGAGGGCACCAAGCTTCATATGGGTGGGTATACCGAGACTGAGACGCCTCTAACGCGCGCATGTGCCGCGTCCGATTGGGAGTTTGTTGAATGGTTGTTGGAGCATGGTGCCGATCCGGATGCGCTGGATGGAAAGGCCTACAAGGAACAATGGTGGTGCAAGCCGTACTTTGGCCCTAACGATCCCTCCCAGCTAACGAAGCTGATAAACAAAGTTCAAGAAAAAAAAAGAAGCAAGGATAGGCTGAGCTGACGTTGAGGATTAAGGGGATTTGAAAGCCATATAACGTTTACAAATTCCATTCCAGGATCTGTAATCCTAAAAACCCAACAACCCATGGGTTACTCCCACCGAGGCTATCAAATGCGAGCTGCATAACTATGTTCCACCGCCATGCCTAGATCCACAATATCAAATCCCAAATCTGCGATTAAAGATTCTAAACCCATAGGGCCCTTTAACTTTCGATATTGTCGCAGAATAGGGGTAACTTGCTTAGTCATCAAGCCCCTGGGACCTAGGCACCCCGCAATAACGTTGTTCGGGCTCCCACACTATAGATCGAGTTTCCTACAGTAGCCACCGCTCTCTAGAGCCCGTGATTATGCATATCAATTTACACTTTCCACACCTTATGCAATCTTTCCTCGCAATCAGCCTAACTGTGACAGGTATGAAAGACTAATGCCTTATTATTACGTAATAAAGAGACTATTATGTCTCCGTGAAAGACCAGTCTTCATACCATACCACGAAGCTTTTACGAAATCATTTATACGATTGGCAATTGCTACAATTATGAAGTCTAACGCATAGCAGATAATAGCAATGCAGAGAACCAAAACGGTGGTTAAATAAGGTGAGTTGAGTTTTAATATTCTGACGACCCTGGGAATAGCTTGTAATAGCCACCGATTTTCATTCTCCAACTATTTGAAGCGTTTCTAGCCTTGACTTATCAAGGGAACAATATTCGGTCCCCAAGCAGTATTCCTATACGGTACCATAATGAGATACTTGCCCTACCATGAGTGTGAGTATTGTGGCACAAGGACTAGGCCTTGGCGTATATCAGTACATGCATCCTGCAGAAACCTTGCGAGATTTTCTCTAAGCCATAGCACTGAATCGCGTAATTAGTTGAGCATCTCGCCTGTTTTCTTGACAATGATCCTGTCCGACCAGGCAAGTCTCGTTTCTTATAACAACGCATTGTGGGTAATGGCTCTCTCTATGTCAACAAAGACCTGGCCAAGCCAGGCCGAGGTGCACCATGGCTAGCCAGTAACTAGGTTGCGGAGCAGACATCTATATGAAGTTGGCTTATAACATAATCGCATCTGCCCAACGGCGTAGCGGCCGCCCCGCCCCCACAAAGAGTCATATTAAACGCACCCCAGTTTTTCCCGTCAATTTAGCAACGTTTCGTTATTATTCCCGCTATCTTTTATTTACGATAAATATCATTAAGCCGTATTAATTAGGTATTAAAATTGCAAACGCGTTATAAGATTTAAAGATTATATAAATATAATAAATTTAAAATTTTAAAGCTTTTAAAAAGAAGATAAAAATCGAAAGCTGCTCGGACCTTATAATATTAAATTTTATTAAAATAAAAATCGTTTTTAGTTCGTATTTATAAGATAAAAATTATCGATTAATATAATAAATTTCCGGCTTAATAAATTTAATTAAGGTTTTTATTATAATCGAAATAATTATTATAATTAAGAAGATATTATAATTTAATAAGTTTAGCTTTTTTAATAACGATAGGAATTATAAATAATCGCTCCGATTACGACTTAAAGTCACGTAACTAGCTTAAAGGGCTTAAAAAGCTTAGCGTTTTAAGCTGCTTAAACTAAAAAGCTAACTTAAAAAGCTTAACGGATTTAAGATTTTAAGCCGTTTAAGTTGCAAAATTAACTTAAAAAGTTTAACAAGTTTTAAAATTTAAATAATATACTCTTTTTAAATATATTATATTGTATAACGATATTTATTATTTTGTTATAACTTAAATAATTTATTAATTTATAAAATAACTTAAAAATATTAAATATTAAATATAATTTATAATTATTTTTTAATTTAAATTTATATAATATAATTATTAATATAAATTTTAACGGTTATTATATATAAATGAAAGAAATATATAAGCGAAAAAGTTTTAACATTTTATAACAATGCAAGGTCGAATAGGTTCAAGCCTTATTTTTCAGGCTGAGCCAAATATACAGAAAATTATTACACGATATAATTTGCACGATAAATACTATACCCAGTATCTTCGAACAAGTTAATTAATTAATGGTTTTACGGTTAGGATAGATTAATACCTCGGTCCCATAAAGCCTCACTCTGAAGCCGACTGATGCGTGGTTGACGATAAGCTTCGACCCTAGAAAACCTTAACATTTTATAACAATAAATTCAAATAATATAATTATAACATATTAAATTAATTTAAATTAATCAAATTCCTTTTCGTTAAACGCATTTATAACTTTTTATAAGTATGTATTAAATATAAGAAATATATAAATTTTAAAACTTATTTTATTAAATCGTTAATATTTTTATAAAAAGTTTTATACTTTTAATTTATATAAATATATACCGTATATTTCCAATTATAAACTTATTTATATTCGATCGTTATTTGAAAAATATTTATTAATTAATTCGTAAAATCGACTTTTTTAATAGTTTTTATAAAAAATAAAGTTTTAATTTGCATTAAAAAACGGATTTGTTTTTTTAAAAAAATTTAATAGGTTACGAACGTAATTAATTAAAATCGATATAATCCTAGTTTTTAAAAACGTATACCTTAAACTGGATTTTTTTAAAAATAATCTTAATTATTAAATTCTTTATAAATAATAAAAAACGTTAATAATATAATTATTATTAAATATGGAAAATATTAGTTATATTATTATCTTAGACTAACTACGTATATTATAAAACACGTTCAGCTTCTTAGTAATCTAGCCACGGAACATATATATGCCGATCAGTAGGTAACCTTTCCGTTTAATAGGTGCGCTACGCGCCCTTTAGCTAGCTGACAGTATGCGTATTATATCCGGGCTTGCCGTAAACGTTATACTTCCGTTTCTTGGTTTTAATCTTTTTACGATAATTGCTTCCAGCCGTTATTAACTATATTTCTTTATTATATATTTTTTCGATTAAAAAACTTTTTTATATAATAAAAATTTTTTTTTAAAAAACGTTTATTTTTAATTTTTTAACCTTTGTTTAAAATATACTTCGTTTCGCGTAATTACACGTTTTTTTTCCAAAAAAAGAGCTTTATTAATATAATATATAATTTTTTATTACAAAATTAGCCGACTTAAATATTTTTTATTAGTAAGCTACTTTGATAGTTTTTAAACTTTTTCTTTTTAAGTAACGTTTTTATTTTATTATTTTATAGATATTTTTAAAGGTTTTCGTAGAAAAGAAATAAAACAGGCGGAAATTAACATAGAAGCGGTTGGCATAAATATAACTGGAAACATTTCGAGCTCGAAAAAAACGTTATTAAAATCGAATAAAATATAACTAATTTTTATAAATTCGGATTTAATATTGTCGGACGTTGTAATCACTTTAAACGCGTTATAAAAACCGGCATATTTTTTAATAATATAAATATAATAACGTCGTATTAAATTTTCGATATATAATAAATAAATATATATTTTGTTAAAAATATATATATATATATTAAACGTTATAATTAATACAATAAATACGTAAATATGTAAGGTCGAATAGGTTTAAGCCTTATTTTCTAGGCTGAGCCAAATATATAAAAAATTGTTATATAATAAAATTTGTATAATAAATATTATTTTTATTATTTTCGAATACGAACACTAATGAATAGGTTTTGCAGTTAGGGTAAATTAATACCTTAATCTTATAAGCTTTACTTTAAAGCTAAATACGTAATTACCGATAAACTTTATGCTCGCTAGCTTTACAGTTCGGCAAAGTTAAATAATATAACTTGAAAAATATTAAACTTTACGCGGTAAATCTTAAAGATAAACCTTAAAAGCAAACCTTAAAAAATAAACCTTAATGGCAAACCTTAATTACGGATAAAAGGTTAGCATTTTTCCGAACTTTCGTTAATTTTACAGCTCGATCGTTTTTATAAGTTTTCGAATTATCTAAAATATTATATTACGTAAATCCGAATACGTAATACCGGTAAACTATAATTGTAAAATTATCATAAAAACCGTTTTATTAACAGTATAAAATTACTATAAAATTATCGCACGAATTAAAATTATCGATATTATTATAAATTTAATTTTGTTTTTAAAAATAATCGATTTCGAGTTTTAATTTCGGATATAATTTAATTTATATAAATAACGGTAATCGATTTTTATAAAAACGTATACTAGAAAGTATCACGATTATAATAAGATTATTAACGAAATTAGAAAAAAATAATAATAAGTTTAAAAATTTTAAAGTTTAAATTTTAGAACGATATAAGCTGGAGAATTATAAGCGATAGTTTGCCCGGCTGTTCTAGATTACGAAAACCGCCTAAAACCTTAATAAAAATCGACGTAGATAAGAATTACGAAATAAATGAGTTTAGTAAAGCCTAGGAATTAAGGTAATAACCTATTATTTTATCCAATTTTGTCTATACAGTCATGTCTTTTCTAGGAAGAACTTAAATATATAAAACGTAATAATATTATAATTAACGTAATATTCTTTAAATTTTATTAAATAATAATTTTTGTAACCGTCGAAAATATAAAAACGT
Organism: Monosporascus sp. CRB-9-2; assembly: GCA_004155915.1. NCBI lineage: Eukaryota > Fungi > Ascomycota > Sordariomycetes > Xylariales > Monosporascus > Monosporascus sp. CRB-9-2. Next base: position 110,326 of record QJOA01000094.1, read on the forward strand.
TTCGAATTTTCATACGTATTTAAATATATTTATCAAAATATTAATTCTATTATAAACTTAATTTATTTATTATCTAACTATATTATTTAATACAATTTTTTAATCGGCTATTAATAATATATTATTATCATATTAAAAATTAAAGTAAATTTCTTATTATAATAATAAATAACGTTATAATTTAATTTTAAATAATAATGATTTAAATAATTATATTTTATAATTTATTTTCTTGTTACTTTTCTCTAGCTTTCTACGTTTTTTAATATTATTAATTATTATATTTGATATTAATAAAAATCTTATTACAAATTTAATTTCTTTAAAATTATAAATATTCTTCTTTACCATATCATATTTTACGGTAATAACCTAAATAAGTTCGAATTATTTACGAAATGGTTTTAAATTTTCGTATAAAATCCGTTAATAATTAAATTCTTAATTTAAACGTAGTTAAAAATTTTTTTTACCGTTAAATAAAGCTCGATACTTTATTAATTTAAACGCGTTTCGTAACGCGTTAGGTTTATAATATATTAGCTATATTTTTAACGTATTAAAACCGTATAAAAACGCTTATATATTTAAATTAAGAAGTCGGTCAATAAATAAATTTTTTTTCGGTTGGCGTTAATTTTTATAAAAAATAATATCGGTTCGGGCGTATTTACCGTTACAACGATATGATAAAGTAAGAGATAAAACTTTATAAATAAAATTAAGCTTTTATAACTAGGTTTCGAATTACGTCTTTTTAGCATAAAAAGCTAATTTCTTTTATAAGGCGTTTTATAATATTAATATTAAAAAATAAATAATTAAAGATAAATATTTAAAACAACTGAAAAATTTGTTCGCTTATATGTATTTTTCGCTTATATATATAAGACGTTATATTAACTTTTTATTTTATGAAATGTACTATATATTTAAAATAATATATAATAAATCGAATTAAATTATTAATATTTATATAATACTTAACAAATATAAAACTAATATAAATAACAAGTATAATTATATTATCTAATTATTTTTTAACGTAATTAATTTATTTTAATATTAAAAAATATTTTTACGAACTTTAAAATATCGTTAATATCCTATAAAAAATGAAGTAAATTAACGAAATATATTTATGCAAGGTCGAATGAGTTCAAGCTTTATTTTCAGGCTGAGCCAAATATATAAAAAATTATTATACGATATAATTTGCACGATAAATACTATACCCAGTATCTTCGAACACGATAACTGATTAATAATTTTCGCGGTTAGGATAGATTGATACCTCAGTCCCATAGAGCCTTACTCTGAAGCCGAATGCGTGGTTGCCGATAAGCTTCGACCCTGGTAAACCTTATACCCGCTGGCTCTATGGTTTGGCAGGGTCAGACAATGACGAAATATATTTATAATGTTCCATATTTTAACGAACTTAAAAATATACCGTTAAAAACTGTAGAAGATTATAACGTTACGCCTTATTTTCAATATATTTTATTTGTAAATAATTGCGATCTTACTTTAAAATTAAATATATTTTTTTATTATTCGTTTTAATTAAAAACGGCCAACTTTCTATTTTTAATTCTTAATTTAATATTATAATTATCATTATTTTTAAATTAGGACAGTTTATTATTATATATAATTTCGATAAAAATTATTATTTCGGTTTTATTTTTTAATTTAGTAATTATAATATCGGGTTATATATTATTAAGTTTTATTTTTACCGGCGATATTAATAATAATGTTAAAATAAATATATTATTTTAATATAAATGTAGTAATAAATGCGAATTCGATAAATAGAAATATTAAAAAGCGATAAGTTTTAAATTAATAATATAAATAACGGAGATAAATAATTTTTTCTGTTAAAATTACTTAATATATTATAAATTAGGTATATAAATATAGATATTATAATAGCCGGAACTGCGATTCCGAATTACGAAAACGTATAAACCGTATCGTAGATTAATATTTAAATTATTAAAATTATTCTAAAACTTTTAATTATTAATTTAAACCGAATAATTATCTACTCGTAAAAATAATTAATTAGTTATTATATTAAAAGATACTGTATATAGTATTTATCGTATAAATTATACCGTGTAATAATTTTCTATGTATTTAGTTCAGCCTAGAAAATAAGGCTTAAACTTATTAACTTTGCAAACCGAATAAATATAATTATTAATTTTAATTAAAATTAAACGTAATTTATCGTAATTATATATTTTCTTTAATATTTATTAAATTTATAAAATAATTATAATCCGTAATTTATATAAATCAATTCGTAATATAAAAATATACCGTTATTATTTTAACTTAAGTAAATTTTGCTATTTATAAAGAATTTTCCGGACTTTTTATAACTTAAAAAATATAACTCTTTTTATAAGTTAATTATAATACAAGAAATTTTGTTTGAAACATTTTAATATTATTTGTTAGCAGTTGTAGTGATCAAATACAGGAATCTGGCGTAATTGCTCTGAGTTGGTTCTCTAAGTTCTAGGAAAGGACAAATCTAATCCGTGGGTAATCGCACTTACATATACGATTGGGTAACAAAGGATCATCAGTGGCTAAAAGCTGTCCCAGGCAGCATTTTACTGCCTAGCCTGAATAAAGCCTACCAGCCGGTAGCACCTGAAAGCATTAATTACCGATACGCCTTTTTGCGTCAGGTGATCGCAGCTAGAAAGTCCGAATCGTTTTAATTAAATCTTAAGTATTTTTCGACTTTTTAAATATTTTTTTAAGTTTTAAGTTCCGTACGAATCGTTTAAAATCCGTTTTATTAAGTAGTTTTATAAGTCCGTCGGTAAGGTTATTTTTGTTTTTTATATATTAAAAACTAATATTTTCTGCCTGAATTTTCTGTTATACGTAATAATATTTAATTTTAATATAACGTTTTTTTCGTAATATTTATATTTTTTTTATTTACTTAAGTATACTTATATTGTTTTTTAAGATGAAAATAAGATTTTTAGGTATAAGTCTTAACTTTATTAAAAAGGTTTTAATTTTTATTATTTTCGTTATAACGGTTTTTATATATATCTATTTTGTTTTTATAATATATTTCGTAATAACGCTTTATAGCTTTAAAATTTAAGATACGGGCGTTTTAATTATGAAAAATACGTACCTTATAATAAATTCTATTAATTTTTAATTATCCGTAAAACTTATATTTATTATTTTAAATAACTTTAAATTATTATATTTTTAATACGAATAATTTCGTTTTAGCTTTTTATACCGAAGAAATAAATTTGCCGTATTATTTAAATAACGTAATAATTTTTTAATATATTTTTAATATTTAAGTAATAAATTACTTATAAATTTAGTTTAAATTAAGGTTATAAATATTATATTCGATTTATTAATATACTTTAAAAAAAAAATTCTTTTTATTAAGTTTATATATTCGAATAATTTTTTTATTTACCGTACTTTCGTATTTAATAACGTATTTTAAGTAATTTTTAACGAATAATAAATTTTTTTTCGTATTTTGTTTAGTTTAATTAATTTAATAATTTTTCAATATATTATTATTAATTTAGCTTAACGTTATTAATCGGTAAAAAACGAATAATTCGTATATTTAAGTATTAATTTATATCCTTTGAGTCCTTAATAAAAACGGGTTTAACGATTTTTTTAATAACGTTTTTAAATTATTATTTATTAATTTCGAAAAGTAAAAAATTATTAACGTATAAAGTAATAATATACCTTATTTTAAAGTTTTAATAAATCGTATTATTCGAAATTAATAAATAAAAGCTTAATTTCGTAAGTATTTTTTTAATTTTTTTCTTATTAAGCAGCTCCGGCCTATTTTAGGCCGTATAAAAGATTTATTAACTTAATAACCTTTTTAAAGGAAAAACAGTAGGTTTTTTTTGGGAGGGTATATATCGAAATATTTTTTTAGCTTATTATTTAGGTACACAACGATAAAATCGATTTGGAATATATGGTAATTAAGATAAGTAGTTAATGTTATTAAGATTTTTTAATATATAATTTTTGTTATATTTGTTACGGTTTTATTATAATTAATTCCTTTTTATTATATAAATCCTTTCGCGTAGATACGTACCGTATATTTATTTAATTTTTTTATAAATATATAACGTGCTACATAAGCGAGCGCAATATACAAGCGAACGTAACACTTTTTTAGCTATTTTAATTATTTATCTTTAATCGTTTATTTTTAATACCAATATTATAGAACGTTTTATAAAAAAGAAAGAATAAACCTAGTTATTTAAGCTAAAAAACGAAATCCGAAACTTAGTTATAGAAAGTTTGGTTTTATTTATAAAGTCTTATCTTTTATTTTAATATACCGTTTTACCGGTAGATACGCCCGAATCAATATTGCCCTTAATTTGCGGAAATTGACGCCGACCGAAGAACAATCGATTATCGACCGAATCCTTAATTTAGATACGCGAACGGTTTTTATCCGGCTTTAATATGTTAAAGATATGGCTAATATATTGCTTATTTAACGCGTTACGGAACGTATTAAAGTTAATTAGGTGTCGAATTTTGTTAAATGGAAATTTTTTTTTTAAATGTATTTAAATCGGAAAATTAATTATTAACGGGTTTTATCCGAAAATTTAAAAATATTTCGTAAATAATTTAAGCTTATTCGGGTTATAATCGCGAAATACGGTATCGTAAAAAAGGATATTTATAACTTTAACGAAATTAAATTTTTGATAAAGTTTTTTATGGTAACGGGTATAGTAATTATTAATGCCGAAAAATATAAAAGATTTAAATAAACGTAATAAAGGAATAAAAAATGGGTTATAATTATTTAAGTTGTTAATTTTTAAGGTTGGGTTATACCGCCATTTATTATTATGGTAAGGAAAAATTACTTAAGGTTTTAATACCGTAATAACTTATTACTAATAATTAATTAAAAAATTATATTAAATAATAATAGTTAAATAATAAATAAATTAGGTTTTAAATAAATTTAGCATTTTAATAAACATATTCGGACGCGTATAAAAAGTTCGAAACATTTTTTTATTTTCGACGGTTACGAAAGTTATTATTTAATGGAATTCGAAAAATATTGCATTAATTACGATATTATTACGCTTTATATTCCCGCGTACTTTTCGTATTAGCTTTAATTTTTTAATGTATTTTATTTTTTTGTTTTAAAACGTATTTATTTGCTATATATCGAAGATTTAATGTAACGTTATTATATTTATATTGCTAAAGAAGATTTTTTCGCCGGTTTTTACGACGCGTTTAAAGTTGCCATGACGTTCGATAATATTAAATCTGGATTCGCGAAAGTTGGCTTTGTTTTATTCGATTTTAATAACGTTTTTTCCGAGTTCGAAATTCTTCTAGTTGTATTTACGTTAACCGTTTTGCCGTTAACTTCCGCCGGTTTATTTTATTCCTTACAAAAACTTTTAAAAATATCCGTAAAGTAATAAAATAAGGACGATATTTATAAAGGAAGATTAAAAATTATTAAGGTAATTCGTTAATAAAAATATTTAAATCGGTTAATTTTGTAACAAAAAGTTATATATTATTATTATATAAAGCCGCTCTTTTTCGGGAAGAAAACATTTAATTATGCGAAACGAACTATATATTAAATAAATATCGAAGAATTAAAAATAAACGTTTTTAAAAAGAAGAAATACTTATTATATAAAAGGGACAAACTTTTCTAGCCGAAAAAGAAAGGGGTAATAAAAAAATATAACTAATAACAGCTGGAGGTAATCGTTATAAAAAGGTTAAGACCAAAAAACGGAAATGTAACGTTTACGGCAAACCCGGACATAATGCGCGTACTTGTAAACAAGTTATAGATACGTCTAGAGAAAAAGAATCTTATTAATTTTAATTAATGCGATATGTTGTTATTAAGTTATTTGAATTTTTTATTGCAAGGTGTTAAAAAGTGTTGCGCTCGCTTATATGTTGCGCTTGCTTGTATAGCACGTTATATTTTTTTTAATACTTATTTAATATTAATAAGGTATTTATAAGTTTTTTCGTTAAAAGGCGCAATTTTAAAGGTTTTATACGAAAGGTTTTCCTTAATTTTTATAAAAATTATTTTAAATTATATTTTTCGTTTTAAATTTTTTATAACTTCCTTTAAAGACGGGCCGTTATTTATTGCTGTAAATAACTTGTAAATAATAAATAATTTGCTTAAATTAATGTTTTCCGAGTTTTTAAAAATGTTATCGTATTTATTTTTTAATATATTAACTATCTGTTAGTATTTGTAAATATTCCGGATAATTTGATCGGCGTTTTCGTAGTTTCTAAAAAAATCGTTATCGTTAACGTTTAAAACGAAATAAAAAGTATATAAGTTATATTTATCGCCTTTTTGGGTTAAAGCTAGTTTTAATTCGCGTATTAGTTTAAGAGCTTTATTCAGAGCCTTTAAAGTATATAATTTAAGAACTATCTTTTTTGGGCGTTCTTTTTTACGTTTGACTTGCTTAATTTCTTGATCCGTATCGTTCTTTGAGACGATGTTATCGTCTTTATTTTTTATTTCGATATTTTTCTGTTTTTAATAGTATTTTAGACGTTTTTGTACGGGTTATAGAAGTGATCGAATGATATCTTTAGAGTCGGGAGGTTTCTTTAACTCTTTTAAGTTTTTATAAATTATAATATATAATGTTATAAGTAATTTACCGCTCTTTAATAACTATATATTATAATTATATATTTTTTAATAATCTAATAATATACTTTTTACTTTACGGGTTGCTAACTTTTTTAATTTAGTTCTGTAATTTTTATTAATTAGGACTATATACCTGCCGCTAAAAATTCGAAGGTAACTATTATTAAGTTTATATGATTTATTAAGTTCGAATACGTTTTTAATGTATTTAATTAATATTATATCCTTTATTATAAATTATCTAAACCTGTTAACTATATACTTTATAGCTTTTATTACCAGGTTTTAAAAATATATCGGGATTTTTATTTGGGTTAAAATTGTACAAGTTTTGTCCTATAAAAATTAAATATTTCTTTTCCGTAATTCCGTTTTAATATTAATTATAAAAGCTGGGAATTATTAGTTTAATGGCTTTAACTGCGTAAAACTTCTCGATAATCGATATATCGAATTTTTTACCGTTATTTAAGCGTAAAGTTTTTATTTTTTTGCTTCGGCTTTTTTACGTTAAAAAGGGTCGTTTTTAAATACTTAATTATTCGTATAATATATACGTATAAGATTTACTATATTTCGTTTTTGGTTTTGAACGAATAATACTTTATGCAACGCGATAAATTATCTATAATAAATCTCGAATAGTTATTATTTTTAATATTAACGGGCTTAATTAAGCCTATATTATATCAAATAATTTTTTTACGTATTGTCCCCGTCGTTAAAAGTTTATAAATAAAATTTCCGTATTTTTTCTTTATTATATATTATATAAAGTAGCGCTTTTATTTCGTTAAGGTTTAGGTTTATTTCCGTAAACCTTTTAATAGTTTAAATTAGTCGTTTTATATTAAGGTAATAAAGACGGCAATGTTAAAAAATAATCTTTTTTATTATTTCGTTCGTTATGCGAACTTTTCCATCCTTAAAAGCGTTAACAAGCACTTTTTTTAGGTTACCGTCATTTTTACCAAATACTTGCACTAGTACGTATCCTTATTAATAGTTTTTATCGTTCGTCGATTCCGGGGCCTTAATAATAAGTTCTGACTTTTTATAAAGCTATAAAAAAAAACTTTTCCGAAGTACATTAATTATTGTTAATTAGAACCCGTTAGGGTTTATTAAGATGTTTTTATTTAGGTAACTTTTTTTTTGTAAAATTTTTTTTAAAGAAAACTTTTAAAAGGAAGTCGTTAATATATAAAATATATTTTACCATAATTTTGTTTTTTTTATAAGGACCCTTTAAGGGCTATTTTACTATTTTAACGATAATGACGATAATAGGTCCTTTATTTATTATGATATGGATTTCTTTATTTTTGATATTTAGGACCGAATTTTTTTCGAAGTTTTTAATGTTATTCGTAATATTAACGTTCGTATTTAAGTTTTAAAGTAGCCTGTTTTTATTATCATTTATAGATAAATAGATATGTAACAGCATGGCACTACCTATAACAATTATTTTAAGGTTCTTAATCGCTATAGCCTTAGAGCATTCAGCCACTGTAACTATTTTCTGAAACGTTTCGCTAGCGTTGTTTGTAACGATCGCTTTAAAGCTCTTAATTATTAAAGTTTTAAGGTAATTAATAAAATGGAGCAGGGTGCAGGGTCGGACATATGGCCTGACTGATCGGTTAGTCAGCACCTTCTATCTATTTCTAACGGTTCTTTTCGCCGGGCGCAACTCCGAGAACATCACCACTCATCATTCATAGTTTTGCTTTCAGACTGGTCTCAACACCAGAATACAGCTACGTTATCTTCATTATCTCTTGAACCCTGGGCTCACTCGTGACACGCTCTTCGATTATGCACTGATCAGAACCGAATTTCTCCGTCCCAATTCATTAATTATTAAAGCTTTAAGGCAATTAGTTACTATAGCCACTGTTTTAAGGTATTTAAGCGTTGTAATTTTAGTAATATTAATTATTATAGCTGATTTCTAAATTATTTTATCGTATTATTGTATAAAGTGTTAAAGTTATTATTTATTAATATAAGCGTTAAATATTTCTTTATTAAAACGGTATAAGTTTTCCAGGCCTTTAAGAATAAATTACTTTTCGCTTTGTTCATTGCCGTAGGTATTGCCGTAGGTATTGCGAAAGTTGTTGCTTTGGTTATTATTATTCTTTTAACGTTGATTCTGCTTTTCTTTCTTTTTTTTACCGTTTTTTTCCTTTTATAGCTTAAGGTAATCCTTCGTTAGGTATCCGTATTTGTTATAGTTGAAGTAAAGTAACTTTCCGTTCTTATTTTATGCGGGCTTATTATTTCGGAAATTATTATTATTATTTCTTTTGCTTTTATTCCTTTAAGCGTTATAAGATCGTCCGTTATTCTTTTTTTTGTTGGTTCGGTTATGGAACTTGTTATTAAAATCGTCGATTAGTTACTAGAAAAAATAATCCGTTTATTTAAACATTAATTATATCGTTTTGTATTAGCTGTTAACGCGGTCCTTTACAGTAGTAAGAAATATCATAATATGCTTTTCGGTTCTAAGTTTTATACCATAACTCTTTATTTTTCGAAGTAGTTTTTAAAACTTGGTAATAAAATGTATAAAATTTCCTTTATCGTATATAATCTTGCTAAGCTTTTTTTAAAGCAACCTTTACCGGGCCTTACTTATTGCCGTATAAATTTTCCGTAAAGTTTTTAATATCTTTATTTTTTTTAATACCTATAATTAACTTAAATAACGTTTTTTATAAGTTTTAATAATAACCTTTACTAAATGTAATTAATTAATTTATTTTAACTTTATATCGTTTTTATAGCTAAATTTTTTAAATATAAGGTTAAAAGCATTACTTTATAGCTATTAATTAATTTAACCTAATAAGTAATTCTTTTTATCTAAAAAAAAATCGAAACGTTTTTAACGAAAATTTAAATCGTTATTAAACTTTTTGGAATCTTTTTTCCGTTCTTTTAAACGGATACCTAATTTGTTAAAGTTATTTAAGTTATTAAAGCTAAATAAACTACTAAAAGAACTATAACGGATTTTCTTCTTTAAAAAACCCTTAAAAAAGTTCGAAAAAAAGAATAAAAATAAGGAATTATTTAAATTATCAAGATTTCCGCGTACTATTTCTTTTCCTTTAAGCAATAACTTTACCTTTTTACTTTTTTTTTTTTCGAAAAGTCGGATTTTTTAATGGACTACCTTTTAAGCTTCGTTTCGCCTTTTTTTAAAGGGTTAAATTTTTTATATATCGTTCTTTAATATAATAAGTACTTTTTTAAAATTATTCGCTTTAACTTTAAACGGAACGTTTTATAATATCTTCGGTTATATATTTATATTACGTAAGTTTTTAAAGTTTTACGTCACTTTATTTCCGAATATATTTAAAAACTTTATTATTACGTCGTTTAATCGCAACATTATTTCGTTAGTTTACTAATTTTAAAATTATATATTTTTAAATTTTTTTAAAATTTATTAATATCTATTTTCCCATACTTTAACGTTTTATTTAATCTTATTTATGTTAATATCTAAAAACGTACAAAGCTTATTCAATTTTTTTTCGGTTTATTATTTTTAAATTAAGGGTTTAAATTTATTTAAATTTACCGTTAATCTTTATTATAAAGGTAACGAATTATTTTTTACTAAAAATACCTTTTATTTTTCCGTTTATTTTTCTTTATTATAAAATTCTTTATCTTAAGAAATCTTTTAATCGAAAAAAGGTTGAATAGGAAAAAAAAGGGTTATCGTTATTTATATACTTCTATTTTTTAAGGATAAAGCCGTTATCGGATAAATTATTAATTTGCTTAACAAATTTCTTTTAAAAATTTTACAATTTTTTGCTATCGTTAACTATTACTTGATTTTTTTTAAATCGTTAATTAAACAGCTTTTTCTTAAATTTTATACCTTTTTTTTATTAATTTAACTTTTAAATCTATAATTAATTATTTCGTATAACATATTACTGTTATTAATTAATCAAAAAATGCTACCATATTAGCAATTACTATAATTAAATACAGGAATCTGACGTAATTGCTCTAGGTTAGTTCTTTAAGTTCCTAAAAAGAACAAATCTAATCCGTAAGCAATCGCTCTTATATACACGATTGAGTAACAAAGGATTATTAATGAACAAAAGCTGTCTCAGGCAGTATTCTGCTGCCTAGCCTGAAAAAGCCCACCAGCCGGTAGCACCTAAAAGCACTAATTGCCGACATTATTATTTATTTAACTCGAAAATCATTTAAATATAATAAAATATATATATTCTCTTTAAAGGAAACGTAATTATTTAAACGAAATAAGATAAAATAATAGATTATTACCTTAGTTTTTAAGCTTTACTAAATCTATTTATTTCGTATTTTTTATTTACGTTAATCTTTATCGAAGTTCTAGGCGGTCTTTATAATCTGAAGTAACCGGACAAACCACTGTCCGTATTTTTTTTTTATCGTTCTAAAACTTAAATTTCGAAATTTTTAAGCTTATTATTATTTTCTTTATAAGCCTTCCAAGCCGACATCAGTCGAGAAATTGCGTGCTTACAAGGGCTTAACAGTCGGCTTTAAAGTGAGGCTTTATAAAACTAAGATATTAATTTATTCTAACCGTACAAATTATTAATTAGTTATCGTATTTAAAGATATTAAGTATAGTATTTATCGTACAAATTATATCGTATAATGATTTTCTATATATTTGGTTCAGTCTGGAAAACAAGGCTTAAACTTATTCAACTTTGTATTATTATTTTCTTTTTTTAATTTCGCTAATAATCTTTTATAATTATTATACTTTCTAGTATACGCTTTTATAAAAATCGATTACCTTTATTTTCGTAAATTAAATTATATTCGAAAATAAAAATTAAAGTCGATTATTTTTAAAAAAAAAAATTTAAATTAATAATAATATCGATAATTTTAATTCGTCCGATAATTTTGTAATATTTGTATACCGTTAATTAAACGGTTTTTATACTAATTTTACGATTATAAATTAGCGGTATTACGTATTCGAACTTACGTAGTATATTATTTTAGGTAATTTAAAAAGCTAATTTAGTATTAAATATTTTTTGCCTAGTTATCGTACTAATATTTTCTTTTTAACCGGAAAAAGGATCGAAATTAGTAAGAGCTTAAAAAAATACCAGTCTTTTATACGTAATTAAGGTTTACCGTTAAAGTTTGCCTTTAAGGTTTGCTTTTAAGGTCGCTTTTTAGGATTTATTGCGTAAAGCTTAACATTTTATAAGTTATATTATCTAATCCTACCGAACCCGGGTATAAGGTTTACCATAGCCGAAACTTATTAGCAACTACGTATTAATCGGTTTCAAAGTAAGGCTTTATAGGATTAAGGAATTAATTTATTCTAACCGTAAAAATCATGAATTAGTTATCGTATTTAAAGATATTAGATATAATATTTATCGTACAAATTATCTCGTGTAATAATTTTTTATATATTTAGTTTAGCCTAGAAAATAAAGCTTAAATCTATTTAACCTTGTATATATATATTTTTTTTTACCGTAGAACAGAAATAATTATAAAAAAAGATTTCGATTATTTATTATTTATATTTAAAATTTAAATAGTTTTTAAATAGTATGCTATATATATAAGCGAAAAATATATATTAGCGAGACGCTTTTGAGTATTTCGTAACAATAAATTTATGTAACTTAATAATAATATATCGTATTAATTTAAATTAATCGGATTTCTTTTTAGTTAAATATATTTGTAACTTTTTTATAAGTACGTATATTATATTCGGGCTTGCCGTAAATACTCTATTTCCGTTTCTTTGTTTTAACCTTTTTATAACGATCTTTTTTACCTGTTATTAGCTGTATCTTTTTATAATTTCTTTTTTTAAGCTAAAAAAACTTTTTTTTTTATATAATCAGTGTTTTTTTTTAAAGACGTTTAATTGTAATCTTATAACGTTTGTTGAAAATATAGTATGTTTTATATAATTAGCTATTTTCCTTTTAGAAAAGAGCGACTTTATAGAATAATGATTTATAGTCTTTTATTATAAAGTAAATCGATTTAAATATTTTTATTAACGAATTACCTTGATAATTTGCAATTTATTTTTATAAATATTACTTTTATTTTATTATTTTACGGATATTTTTAAAGGTTTTCGTTAACTGGAAAATAAAACCAGCGGAAATTAACGAGGAGATTATCGGCGTAAATATAATTAAAGAAATTTTAATTCGGAAAAAACGTTATTAAAATTGAATAAAACAAGATTAGCTTTCGCGAATCCAGATTTGATATTATCGGATATTATGGTAGCTTGAAACGTGTTGTAAAAGTCGGCGAGAAAATCTTTTTTGGTAATATAGATATGATGGCGTTATATTAAGTTTTCGATATATCGCAAATAAATGCGTTTCAAAATGAAAAAAAAAATATATATTAAAAGGTTAAAGTCGATACAAAAAAATATACGGGTATGTAAAGCGTAATAATATCGTAATTAGCGCAGTATTTTTTGAATTTTATCGAATAATAGTTTTCGTAACCGTTAAAAATAAGAAAATATTTTAAATCTTTCGTATATATCCGAATATATTTGTTAAAATACTAGATTAATTTTAAGTTTAATTTATTAATTACATAGTTATTATTATTTTATACAATATTTAATTAATTGTTATTAATAAATTATTGCAGGATTAGGATTTAAGAGATTTTTTTTTCGTAATAATAATAAATAAATGTATAATTTAAATTTAAAAATTAATACTTTAAATAATTACATTTTATTTCTTATTTTTTTTATAACGTTTAATTAGGTTTTTTACTTTTTTCGGTATTAATAATTATCATACCCGTTATTAATAAAAGTTTTATTAAAAATTTAATTTTGTTAAAATTATAAATATTTTTTTACGATATTGTATTTTTATAATTATAACCACTATAAGTTTAAATTATTTACGAAATATTCTTAAAATTTTCGGATAAAATCTGTTAATAATTAATTTTTCGATTTAAATACGTTTAAAGTCTTTTTTTACTATTTAATAAAGTATTTATTTAATTAATTTTAATGCGTTTCGTAATACGCTGAATTAATAATATATTAATATTATTCTTAATATGTTAAAGCTAGATTAAAAATGTTTACGTAATTTAGTCGAGAATCTAATTTTTTTTTCGGTTGGCGTTAATTTTTATAAAAAGAATAATATCGATTTGGACGTATCTATCGTTAAAACGGTATATTAAAATAGAATATAAAACTTTATAAATAAAATTAAGCTTTTTATAATTAATTTTCGAGTTTTATTTTTTACTTTAAATAATTTAACTTTAATTTGACTTCTTTATAAGGCGTTTAATAATATTAATGTTTAAAAATAAACGATTGAAAATAAATAATTAAAATGGTAAAAAAGTTTCTTGTTTATATATATATTTTGCTTATATGTATAGTACGTTATAATGTTTAATAAACGGTTAATTTTTTAAAAATAATAATTAATTAAGAATAATTCGATTTTCAATTAATATTAATATTATTTTTTATAGCATAAATTTTATTAAAACTTTATTAAAAAACGCGTAATAATATTAAGTTAATATACATAAATAATTAAATATACTTTATACCGAATCTTTTAAACGTTTAATTTTTAACATTTCCGTTTATTAATATTTCGATTCGTATATAAGTTTTTACGGTTATTTTATTTCGATTTTCGTTTAAAGTTTTATTATGCGATAAAACGTTAATAAACTTAATATTATTTTAATAAAATTGTTTCGTTTAAATAGCTTTACGACAATCTCGTAAAACGTTAAAAATACCGTTTTAGCGTTTCGTAATATAAATAAATAATAAATTTTAACCTAATAAATTTTTTAAAAAGATTAATAATTTCTTTTTAATAATTAATTACATCGTTTTTAATTTCGGCCTTTTTCGTTATTTTTTTTAAAAAAAAGGGGTTTAAAATTTTATAATAAAAATTACGGTTATATATAAAGCTTTAACTTATCCGATTATCGTAATTATTTCTAAAACTTTATATTATTACTTCGAAATTATAATTTTTGTTTACTTTTTAATTTATTCGTTTAATTTCTTAATAAATTCGAAACTTATTTTAATATTTTGTAGTATTTTTATTAAGTATTAATTATAAACCTATCGTAATACATTTTACTACATTTAACCAACATAACGTATTACTTTTATAAAAAAAAATTTAAAAATATTCGTTTATTTAATCGTTAAAGATATAAAATTTAAAACTTATTTCGATAAATCGTTAATCGAAAAATTGCGTGCTTACGGAGGCCCAGCAGTCGGCTTCAAAATAAGGCTTTATAGGACCGAGGTATCAATTTATTCTAACCGTAAAACTATTAATTAGTTATCGTATTCGAAAATATTAGGTATAATATTTATTGTATAAATTACATTGTATAATAATTTTCTGTATATTTAGCTCAGTCTAGAAAATAAGGCTTGAATTCATTCAACCTTATATAAATCGTTAATATTTTTATAAAAAATATTATATTTCCAATTCTTAGAATATACGCCGTATATTTTTAATTATAAACTTATTTACCTTTAATTATTATTTTAAAAATATTTATTAATTAATTTATAAAATAGATTTTTTCGACAATTCTTTTTTTAAAAAAATATTAATTTATGTCGAAAAACGGATTCGTTTTTTTAAGTAAAAAATTATATCAGATTTTATAAGTTTAATAAGTTACGAATGTAATGAATTAGAATAAATATAATTCCAATTTTTAAAAGCGTATACTTTAATTAGAATTTTTTTAAAATAATTCTGACCTTTAAATTCTTTATAAATTATAAAGAATACCGATAATACGGTCGCTTTTCTAACTAATAAAATATATACAGAAAATTGCTGCTAATATATACCCTATATGGTCTTAACAACGGCTGATTAATTGATAATAACGCGGATTAAGCGAATAAAATTTTTAATTATCCGATATAGGGGACATCAGTTATGTTGTTATATTAGATTAACTGCGTATGCTGCAGCACAAGCAGTTAGCCGAAACAGAACAACACAACTGATGTCCCTTATATTTGACAAATCCTGGTCTTCCGAGCACGCCAGTACGGCCGCAGGGATTTCGTTAAATAAGTTGGACTACGTCCTTAAAACGAGCAAGGTGGTCCGTCTCGGCTTTGTCAAATTCTTTACGAAAAGGTTCTATGATATTAACCCCCTATCTCTACTAGCGCGGTTTAAGTTTGTATGGGATTTTCTACGAAATGAACGTTATTTCATCACCGCATCACGGATAGGTTAAAACAGTTGGATGGACCCGAATACAGTAAGTTCTTCTTCGTAGGGCATCTAGGTCTTAACTACCACCCCCGTCTCACCAGCTGACCGGACGTAGTCACCAGCATAGTCCTGGGGAACAATTCCTTTTTGGTTGGGGTTTACCGCGTCCTTTAATCCTTCCTTCAGACCGGCGACATCGGATAAGGCTATCTGCCCAAACGCCTGCCAATAGTCCCCGATCCGCGAGGTCGTTGTCTGCGCCAGGAACCGTATCGTAACAATGGCAACAAGCGCCGTCTGGGTCACTAAAAACACAAGAAGAGCGCCAAAGCTCCATGAGACGCCAACCCGTTTCTGGCCAAGCGGCCCTCCCGGCGAGATTTCGTTCACGAGGTAAACGACTGAGATGTTGTCGGACTTGTCGAACTGGCCTATACGGTTGTAGTACTCGATGCCGGCAAGACTCGTAATGACCGCCTGAAGGGCGACGGACGAAGAAGCCGTCACGAAAAGGTGTTCAAATAACTGTGTTAGCCAGATATCGCTGCACGTCCCTAGGTCTGGGTCGGATATCAGGGCATTGGTCTCATTAGTCGATAGCGCGGCGACGTAGTTACCGAAAACGCTGGAATCTCCCATGGCGGAGAAGTCTCTCAAGTGAAGTCTCCAAGTGAGACAATGCAGGGATTGATAGGTACTTTCGACTATGGCAGGTCCATCGTTAGAACGCTGCTCGGACTGCGGAGCAGACCAGTCTTTGGGAGGCTCGAGACGCAAAATGCCACGCTCTTCGGCTGATGGGATGGGCTGGTCTGAGGTGTAACCTGTGTCCAATTGGGCAGCGACGGCCGCCAGGTCAAAGACACCACCTTTCCAAGACGCTGAAGGTTCCGTCCGGTTCTTGCTGCTGGAAGCGCGGACCCATCTGTTGGCGACGTCGAAGGACGTATAACATAGGGTAATGGCAAGTCGGCTGGATTCGGTTGGGAAGGCCACGAACTCGGATCGGTTCAATGCTAGGTCCACGACCGATGTGTTTGGGAATGGTGAGTTCCTGTAAGGGGACATGAGTAGAAGTGCCGCCCCTGATTTATTCTGCCCGGATACCAGGGGAAACTCGCGAAACTCGCTTACGAGTCCCCCTGAATATTTGGCTAACGGGGTCTGGACCGCATCGTTCGGGAGTTGGCAAATAGACCAGATATGGCTCTCGTACAGGCAGGAGAAATCGGCCTTCCAGTACGAGAAATCGGCCGTAGTGACGTTGTCGAGCCGTGGTGTCGATACCGAAGGACGAGCGCGCCCCCTCAGCAAGTAATTGTTGTCCTCAAGCACCAACTCGGCGTCGACTACCGGCCGCTGGCAGGTAACGCGGGAGTCCAAAACGAGGGCCTTTCCGGAATAGTTGCGGACCAGCGGCCTTTCGTGCGCGGCCAGGGCCAGGAAAGCCCGCAGGCTGAGGCCCGTGTCGCTGACATTGTCGTGCCGGAAGGGTGGCTGGGAATACTCGGCAAAGGTCGGAAATAAAGACGGCAGACCAGCCTCCCAGAGTGAATTCGCCGATAGCGCCTGGAAGGTGTACCTCTCGCGTTCGGGGTCATAGACAAAGTCGTAGGGAAGGTTGACGGTCTCGTTACGGCCGGGGACCAGCTGGAGAGTCACGTCGGACATCAGGGCCGTCGAGATGAATTGCGAAAGGGCCATCCAGATAAGAGTAAGCAGGACTGTTGGGAGGACGAGCTGGTCGAAGCGATGGCCCCGGCGGATCATCGGCCAGGCGAACTCGGTTAGGGCGGACAGCAGACCTTTGTCGCCGCCAGCGCGTATTGCTGAGATGGAACAGACGTCCGCGAGAGGAACCGCAGACCGTTCCAGGGCAATGGCAGCCATCATAGACAAACATAGAGCGGCCTGGGCGGTTATGGCGGTGCGCAGCAAGACCGAAGTGAGAGTGATTGCCCGCGTCGTCCAGCCATTAAGAACAATCAGGGACCAGGTCTCGCTGTTTACCGTACCGTACCAGAGGAAGCCGATGAAGCCGGCACAGGCTATGGTGACCACAATACTCCCAAGCAAGGTCAATACGCGGAAGAACACCCAGTCTCGCCCACGCCGAAGCCCTTGATTGGTGATTCGGTAACATCTCTGTGAATCAGTGGCAGGATAAGGCATGAACTAGAAGCCTAGAGTTCGCAACCCTAGCTGATTGAATAGACAGTCGGGGACCGGTCGGTACATATACTACACCCACATGACACCTAACATGACTGCGACTCCAGATCCCGGACATGATCAAGTGAAAAGGAAAGGGAGACCTGATGCAACTGTGGCTACGACCCCAATTGACACATTTTAGAGACCATCGACTGCGTTCCTGATGTGGTGCTTCAGGATTCGCCAGCGTATGTGCAGATGGCTTACCTTTTGACGAGACTGCGTTACTGACGTAGTGCTTTATCTGCTTGAAGGCGACAGGACGTGAAGCCTAACAATTTTCTAAAGGTGCTAGGGCTAAAACGGAAGCCACTCAGCGCTGAAGCGTACTGTAGCCCTCTAGAAGGCGCACTAAAGCTTTTCCTGCGGAAGCTGATTGAGCTAATGTGGGCGAATAAAAAAAAGAGTGACACCCACTTTCAGAAAATTGTTGACGCCAACTCCCTGTCGCCTTCAAGCAGATAGTCGCAAGCGTTCCACTATCACAGCGGAAGTATGTAGTAGTACCAAGCAGTCGGTTCTCGTCGCATCATCCCTTTCATGTTACCATATCCCGTGCCTGCGCAACATACCAACCCTTCATAAATGTGGGACCCACGTTACATGATAATTCCCATCCATAACCAAAACCGAATGCCGTCCGTACGTCGTTTCCCCGTCCGATATCCCGACCAAAATCGTATTCCGAAACTCCGCTCAAATTCCAGAGAACCCAGACACCCAAGATCATATACAAAATACTCTTCCGGGTCCCCGAAAAAGCCGCGCAAGCCAAACAAGCAATGGATGGAACTACCACAGCCGGCGCTGGTAGTACACGGGCTCGTCGCCCTGCGACAGCCGTTGGATCTCCTCCTTGATGCGACGCCTCCTCTCCGCCCTGCTGAGCGGCTTCTGCTCCTCCTCCACCGCATTGTCATAACCAGCAGCAGCAGCAGCAGCAGCAGGCTTCGGCTTCTGCGCTCCGTCGCTCTCCCCGCCGTCACCCTCCCCTTCTTCCGTATCCTCGCGCATCGTGGTGGGGCGCACTTCCACGACGACGCCGCCCTTGTCGCGCTCCCCCTTCCCGCCGTTCAGGACATCGTCGAGGTCGAGATCGGGGTCCGGCGAGACGCCGACGACGCTGCCGTCCTCGAGCTCCGTGGTCGAGTGCTGGAAGCGGTCGGGCAGGTAGAAGTTGATCTTGGGACTGGGGCGGGGCGCCATCTGCTGGCTGACGGCGGCGCGCAGCTTGTTGAGGGTCTTCTGCTGGACGACGTAGCCGCTGAGGAAGAGGGCGCCGGTAAAGAGGACGACTATTATTATTTTTCGCCTGTTAGTTCCTGCCGGTCCATCATGGCATGTCATACGTTTATTGAACAGCTCCTCCGTGCGGACTCTTCTCCTGACGAAACTCGTTACGCACCGATACAGGATGATATCACCACCGACACTTGCGACGGCGTCAACAGCATTTTCTTGTTGCGGTAAAGAGATGCGGTAATAAAGTAGCCGATAAAGACAGCAAAGTGATTGTATAGCATATGTAAATCTATAAAATAGCGACAGCTCGGATATATATTTTAGCATTCGGAAACTTTTGAAGCAACAGCGAAGGTTAGTTATCGTGGAGTTGCCCGCAAAGCGTGCAGAAGACATGTGACGAGACAAGGGCGCGTATACCCTTGGTTTCGATACAACAGGCCCCTGTTCACCGGGCAACCGCGTGCCAAGTCCGAACCCCCTCCGTTTCTTGGCCCGGCTACGGATCCCGCGGATGCAACGTCATGATCCACTACCCATTGACAGTTTCCAGGTTTGCTGCAGTTTCATAAAGCAGTTGGAAGTCTTGGAACCAAACTAGGTATGCTTTCGTGATTGAGGATGCAACCCGGCAACGAATCCTGTGAGCACGGGACAGAGTTTACTGTTGCAGCAGCTTATCATTGTTAAATGTCAGGTCTAGATTGAATCTACATGCCGCCTCATGATATAAACAAGTTCCGACAGCGCACGGGTGATAAAGAGGTTGATGTCGCAACGGCCAATCACAAGGAACAGGTTACTTATACCTGTACAGATTTTATCTTCCTATATTTTTTAATGCAATTCAATGAACAGAGTATATCCTCTTCTCACGACATTGTGTTATTTTGAAGCTAGATACCTTCCGAGTGATCGTGTTGACTTGGCCCATTATTAATGAACGATGGACCCAAGAGGGCAATGCAACGTATATAGATGTTTCAATCTGTGGAGCTCTTTTCCGTATCCCATTTTGTACCTTACTTGTAAAAGGAGTGCCAGTGTGCTTCAGACCCCAAACCCTTTCCCAAAGATCTAACCAAGAACCTATCATGGACGCCCATATTCCGTAATCAAGCATAGTGTACAACCCACCTCACAGCTCGCCGACCCACTCGGGCTCAACGAAGGGCTGCAGTCGCTCGATGAGCTCGTCAACCTCGATCTCGCCGTCTTCCTCCTTCCAGAACCCCCTGCGCTCGTGGGGCGGGATGAGGACGCTGTCCAGGACCTGGACGACACCATCCTTGGCAACGGCATCCTGGATGGACACCTTCGTATAGCCGTTGATCTTCATCGTGATCAGGCCGTAGAAGCGAGCGATGTCAATGCTCAGGTGCTTGCCCTCGAGGAGTGTCGGCAGGTCGACGTGGTACTGGGCGTTCTCGGCATCGACCTCGTCGCCTTCGCGGGGCTTTCCATAGTACTCATCCGAGTAGAGGGTCTCGTTGACGACGCAGTGGTACTTCAGCAGGGCCTTTAGGTACTTGAGACCCTTTTCCGTGTTGAAGAGGAAGGCATTGGCGCCGGGTCCCAGCTTCTGGAAAGCCCAGTTAGTGGGGGCGAAGATAGTGAGACCCTTGGTGACGTCGTCCTCCTTCCTGTGTAGACCCGTCTTCTCGCCTGCGAGGAGCAGCGTCGAGAATCTGGATGGGAACAGCGAAAGCAGTCTATCAGCCGGAGGCGGCGTCACCACGATGCTGTCGACGCAGTGGATTACGCCGTTCTTTGTGAACTGACGGGAGCTGGTGTCAGTAGAGGGATTCGAATACTTCCGAAAGCAGCGGATGGGAGAGGAAGAGACATACCATATTCACACCCACAACTTTACTATAGAAGTTCAACCGCGCGCCGAAGATTCCAATGCTAACACGGAGTCGCTGAGATCTGTCGCCTAGTTCCTCTTCCTTCAAGAGTGTCGGCAGGGTGTGGTGTGCCAACACGCGGCCTGCGGGATAGTAACCAGGGACAACATGATACTCGAGGATCCTTTCGATAACCTCCTTCGGTGGCTTCTTGTGGTGATCCGGGATCTTCTCGAACGCCTTGTCGGTAGGCACGAAGGCCGTAACGTTCGCATCCGTGCTGTTCAGAGTCTTGACGATTTCGGGGTACTCGTCAACTAGGGCAGCGAACTTCTTGGTGAAATTAGTCGCATGAATCACCTCGTAGACGGTCAGGTTCTCTGCCCTGTGATGACCGTGGTGCCCGTGACCTCCATGGCCCGGCTTCTCATAATCGGAAGGTGAGACAAAGTCGGACCACTCGGACTCGATCTCAATTGCCGGGAGGTTGGAAGTCAGCTTGCTGGCTTGACGGTCGAAAGCGTCATATGCGTCATCGAATGTCTCCTCGGCGTACGCGCGTAAGTCCTCTACGCTTGGCACCCTGTCCCACCAGGAAGATAAGGTCTCCTCAGCCTTCTGCTCGGTTTCGATGAAGAGCTCTTTGGCAGCAGCCTCGTCGGGGATGACGAAGGCCGTAGCTGCCGCGGCGAGCGGCAATAATGCGGTATATCTCATTCTGTCGACGGGGACTTCAAGTGACAATTTTTCTGCGAGGAAGAAGAAAGAGCGTAATCACAATTGAAAGTCACTCCAGTGACCTTGCAGAAGAGCTTCTGTCGTACCACAAGGCTGCTGACGTCACAGCCAATGGCACAGCCCGCTCACGTAATGGACCACTAGCCCCTTATGTATGTTGACCTCAGATACGCAGTGTCGTGATTTACGGGAGGGGAATAGACCACTTGCTTATTTGAAGCAAGAGTGATGACAATGCGAAGTGGAAGTGGAGAAAAGTGTATTCGGAGCTGAAGCATTCGAGCCTGTTTTAAACCAACTCCATAAGACTTTTTTGGTTTACTGTACTGTCTTCGCGTCATGGCTGCCTTCGGGCTCGGCACGTCCACATTTCATCGAATAAGACGAGATTATCACCGGATTCTGGCATGTTTTAGCACCCTCCACCGGAGACATAAGGGTCCGCGACCCCGAGCGACCCGAGATTCAAGCCTAATTATTAGTAATCCATATTGATAGTTCTCTGAACAGCGTCGTCATGTCCCGCATCACCTCTACCAAACCATCCCCCTTTTCTGGCTTGGTAAGTACCCCACTTTGACTGGCTCAACTTCCCGAACTATCACTGCTCGACCATAGTCACTATGTCAGCAACGCGACTTACGACTATCTGCCTTTCGACATTCTTCCTGCACACAGCCCGCCATTGCCCTATCGGATTCATCATGCGTATCGGGCAAAGACCACCCCAAATTACTTGAGCCGAGAAAGGAAGGCTTGCGACTTCTGTTCCTTGCGAATTCATCGAACAGCTACATACTTTATCTTCGGGCGCAAAGTAGACCGTGGCGCATAAGATGCTATCCACCACCTGTTGACAACCAAAAGACATATGCGAGTGCCTGGGTCATCCTTGCACTAAGCTCGACGGCAACAATTGTGGCATGCGCAGCATTGCTTGTGCAAGGACGTAATAGGTATCAACCTGAAGATATCTGCTCATAGAATGAGAAGACAGCTATAAGTCTCATGGTGGGATGGATCCGAAGAGGATGCTCCTCATAATCAAGTAATTAACCACCGCCTCAGCAACGTACCTGCTTAGGTAAACGCATAATCAATGTACCTACTGCCTAGATGAAGCTGCATACTTCTCATATTCAACATACACACTAGTATTCAATTAGCAGACGGAAAGTGCGGCTATGCTTTGTGCAATATTCTTCACAGCTCCTACCCTTCCTTTCACATCTCAAACTACCACTAGAGTGGACCTCGGGACGTTCAAGAGGACAGTTTAGCTCCTCGAAGTCTCTAATCCTCTGTGGAAGCTGATTGCATACATGTTTACATACCATGAACGGCTTTTAATCTGAAGTTTCCTGGTTAATATTCCCAGGGAGTGGAAATTTGTCTTGCATACTCCTGACTCCTGACAAGTAGAAACACATCAAACCGTCACCTCCGAGGCCTCCTCCGTCAGATGCTTGTCGGCGGCCTGGAAAACAGGGTGGCGTCTGTCTACAAGCACCAAAATATATGGAGTACAGGTGAAACAACGGGAAGAGCATAGCAATGCGGGCGAGCAAGGCCAGGTATCGATAGATGAATTGTGAGTCCTCATTCAATTGGTAGATATACAGTGCGTTACAAATGAACTGATGAACATCGGGACCAATGGCTCACTTCCTGAGCGGATGTAATCGGGTCATCCCAATAAACGAATAGGGGTAAAGAGCCAACATATCAACCATGAGAAGAGACGGCTTCCTCCTGGTCCTGGTCATCATACCGGCCTGGTACTTAAATGTCGAGAATGAATGATTCAGTCCGTTCATCTCCAAACCTTCTGGGACGTATAATATGGTCTTCCACTTTGGTGTCCTGCGTATGGCTCTCATCAATCCTTCCCCTCTGTAGATGTGTATAGTACTATATATAACACCGTGTAAACAGCAGAGTTTGGTTGCCAAAACCGGAGAGATGAGTTGAACCGTGTGCTGCTTCCCAGGTCCCGTTCCACGGGAAGATCCGGATCGACCGAGGCCTTAACAGTGGACATCGTCTAGGTGGTTTCGCGATACCCATTCTCGAGGTAGCTAACCTAATCAACCTAGTATCCGTCAAATATGTCTAGATGTTGGAGACTCAAGGCGTCCATCCCACTTAAAGCGAGATATGCTGAGGCCTGTCTGCGCATCGTATCACGGTAAGGTAAAGCAGACGCACCGTTCAGACACACCATTAAAACAGCAATATGTGATCAGACCCCCTTAACTCACGCTCAATATAAGACATCACTTGACCAACGCCCTTAACCGTCCGGACCCGGCCTCGAGCACCCTACCGGACACCTGCTTCTTTCACCGCCACTATTCATAGACCTCTCAATCTACCGACATCCCTCACTTCCTCAAGCCCCAGGAAACGCATTCACGATCCTCACGCCACCCCTAATATCCACAGCGCCCCACCTCTGCTCCCTACTCCTCCTCCGCCATTCCCTATCCCTCCCCTTATCCCCATTCTTATCCCTATCCCTATCCGCCATCTCCCTATTCTCCCTAACATCCTCGCCCTTCTCCCCACCACCACTCCTCCACCGATCCCCATCATTATCATTATCACCATCCCGCCACGCCCAGACACCCACCTCATCGAGCAGCACCTCGACGACCCAGGCGTACCGCACCACCGCGCCGGCCGCGCCCCCAGTGGCGCTGGGAGGGAGAGGAAGGAACAGGGCCTCGACGTCGGTGCGCGTCCGCGGCACCCGCGTGCACAGGAGGTGCAGGTCGAGCAGCTGGGCGAAGGTGGCACCGTAGGCGGGCTTGTCGGTGCGCGTGCTCGGCGCGTAACCCGCATATCCCGTCTTTGCAGTAGCAGCTGTCGTCGTCGCGGCCGGGCTAAATATGGAGCGGAGGGTCTGGTCGAGGGGGCGGCGGTTCGGGTTTGTTGCTGCGGCTGTTGCTGTGGCTGTACTTGATGGATTGGGGGTGTTGGGATTGGTGTTGTGGGAGGTGGTGGTAGTGGTGGTGGTAGAGGAGGACAATGATAACGACGAAGTCGAGTTCAGTAACATGATCAGCGGGCCCGCGGACCGCGCCAGGTACCGCAGGTGCGCTGACAAGAGCTGCAGGGCGGCGTGGGCGCCGATCTTGTCGCGCTGCGTGAATAGCGTCGTCAGGAGGCTCGAGAAGTGCGTCACGAGTATTATATCTGGGACGGGCGTGTGTGGGTCCCTTTCTTCCTTGGACTTAGCTGCTCGCTTCTCCTGCTTAGGTGATTCAGCGGGCGGATCTGAAAATACGGCCGAGACTCTGACCTCTGCAGAGTCTGCCGTCGTTGTCCTAGGAGGAGAAGGGGGCGTTGGCGATAGGCCTTCTTCCCCCTCGTCCTCGCTGTCCTGTATCTCCTCCCTCTCATTTCTCCTGTCTCTCACCGGCGGACGTGGTGGCGCCTCCGGGGACTCAGGTGGTATATTATTGGCCGAGGCTTCGAGCTTCTCCTCCCCAGCGGTCCCTGCACCACCAACGCTATCTCCACCGCCACTTCCATCTTCATCTCCCTTTCCATCCCCATGACCTCCCGGCGGCGGCGGCGGCGCCTCCAACTCGCCGAGGACCTCCCAAAGACCATCAATGTCGAACACCTGGGAGACGGAGATGCGCTCGAGACACGCCCTGACCTCGGGCGCCACGCGCGGGTGGTGCGCGGAGGAACAGCCCAGCTTCGCCTGGACTTGCGCCCTGACGACGTCGCGCAGCAGCGGCAGGAGCGCCGTGGCCGCCAAGGTAGTCACGATGGCGGCGCGCGGTGGGCGTTGGGCGGTTGTGCTGTTGTTGTTGCTTCCGGCCCCTGTGCCGGCACTGCCGCCGGTGCTAGTGTCTGCATTGAACACGAGGGCGTGCGCGATGGTTTGGAGACCGAGCTACGGCGAGAGAATCAGTCAGTCAGCTATTCCCTTCGGCAATCCGTCCACGACTTTTTTCGAATTTTCAACAGCCACATATCAAATAGGTAGCCCGTATATTCCTTCTTCGATTTTGTCTCCCACAGACCCCCACACATCCTCTCCGACCCAACACAGCCCCTAACAACACGATCCCTAACAACACAACACAAAAGCAAACAGCACCCACTCACCAAGACCCCGAAATCAACCTCCGCAGCACTAACGCCGACGACGACCCCGCGCTCGAAGCCGCCGGCGAGGAGCACGCGGTTGTCGACCTCGGCGCAGCCAGTGGCGAGGGCGGCCCTCCCGTTTCCGTTTCCGCGTCCGAGCCGTTGACGGCGGCGCCGGGAGACCTCGAGGTCGTAGAGCGAGGCGCCCGATACGGGGTGCAGGCCCAGGTCCATGTCGCCGCCATCAGCGCCGCCGCCGTCTGCGGCTTCCATCTAGCGTGCTGCGTGATAGCAAGCTTCAATTAGGTAGGCACGAACCTCTCGGCGGCGACCCGGTCCGTAGGTAGGAAAAGATTAATCACCGCTACGGCGTATACCCGGTTAAAGTAAAAGCCAAGCCAGCCTACGGGACTCGTATGTTAACCGTCAATTGTACAAGGACCTCCGGATGTATGGGGACAGATACATAGGCTTACATGCCTGCGACCGACTGACGGGCGACTGCGCGCAGTTGGCAGATATTTGCGTTCGGGCTGGATGATAGTGAGCATCCATCACGTAACGTCAAGCATAGGTAGGTACTAGGTTGATACCAGCAACCGATGCTGCGCTGAGATAATCGAATACACGCGAATCTGCCTAGGTCCCATAAGAGGCATGTAGTATGGAGAAGCCAGTGTCAGCTATCAAGTTACCGACTTCCCGGAAGGCTGCTTTATTACTGGCGTCGGGAGCAAAACCGGGACCCCAAAACGGTCCAACTCAAAAACTTAGCTCACTAACGATGTTAGGGCCATCTTTATTACCTATTTCCATAGACGCGTATTCTATCTTTTTGCCAACATCTAAAAGTACACTATTTTTTCAAATTCGCAAGTTTTCAGTTCATCAGGCTTTCTCAATCTGAAGGGATTCTTGTAAAATACAATTTGTAGCCGCCTGGGTGGGAGGCGCGCGTCGCATGCCGAAGCTCTCCCCCATTGTCGTAATTATCTTGCGCGAGGGCATATCGCAGAAACCATAGCGACGGACTGCATTTCGTCTTACAACACAGAAATGTATCCTAATAAAACCAGGTCCGGCGCCCGGGTGACAACGTCCGAGAAGTCCCCTTAACCTTGTATTTCCTATCATGTTCATTGCAGGTCGCCCATGTTCGAGGCGGCTCAGCCCATCTTGGCGGCTGAGAGCCGTGGAAGAACTCAATGCCTTGAGTGCAAACACTGGGACAGGCCCAATCGCACGGTGGAGTCTGAGGCTGTCTATAAACGGGACCTGTGTGTAGATTCGGGATGCTTCATTCCGGACGTTGCCAGTTGACCGGATATTCATATGGTTGCATCAATCGCCATTCCCGAACAGTCCTCACATGGCGACGCCCGGACCGCTGGGTTGGGGCTGCGCCTGACCTTGATCGGATCGCTGGCGTCGCCCGCCCTTCAAGCTTTTGACACGCGAAATGAAACCGCCGCCCTGTGGCCGACCGGCGCCATCCAGAGAGGCAGATGCATCCGAAGTGTTTCGGCGTTCCAGGGTTGGTGGATATTCGCTGGGGCTTGATGGTGCATTCGAGTTTTTCCTCTTTATTGTGATCGTTTCGTCAGTCGTATCAAACTCGTTGAAGAAAGGATTTCTTTCACTGGCACCACTTCCAGAGGGTAGGTCACCGGACCGTGGCGAGTAATAGGCAGCATCTGGACTAGTCAGCCGCCCGGTAGCATGGGGGCCGCGTTTGGCGCCCCGAATTCGCTGCGCCAGTGACTTCTTCCTTTGAAGCCCCAGTTCCATGTTCTCCTGTGCCGTCTCGGCCTCCCGGCGCTGGATGACGGTACGAGCCGCGGGCGTTCCTTCCAAGAAGGTCGATGTCCCAAGTCCCAACGACTCATCACCGTGGAGGATAGTTGCCTGGGATTTAGCGTCAAACACGGTAGCCTCGCTCTTGCCGCTGCGTGGTTCAGAATATCCGTTCCGTCCTCTCCCGGTCGAATAATCCTTGAAAGCCTCGTCGTCGTGATAGCCCATAATGGTAGAATGGTCGGGCCGCGCGTTGACCGGACCAGAGCCGCCGAGCGAGTTATTTGCCGAGTCCTTGGCGAATGCCAGCATGGGTGCACGGCGACTGCCCTTACGGTTCCGGTTTGGGTTGCAGGCGTCGAATGGACCATCGTGATGGAACACTTACAAGGCTTCAGCGACTGTCAAGGTCTGAGGTGGTGAGGGTGGTACGACTTACATCCGCCGCCATAGATACCGGTGGCATCCAGCTTGTCAATGATATCGACTTTTCGGTTTGGTCGAGCCTTCTGCTCACGGAGACGCCTCTCACGCTCCTTTCGCTTCCGCTTTTCTTCCTCCGTCAATGGCTTTTCAATTTCCAGGATCGAGGTATCACTGTTGCGTCGTGGACGAGGCACAGACCGCCTTGGCGGAGAGTCGAGCAGGCTCTGTTCCTTGGGCGCACCCTGCGGTTTACGAGCCCTCAAGGCCTCCTCTTGAGAGCGCGTCGGCCGATGCGATCTAGAAGGTCCGAGACTGTCTCTCGGAGGAATGTTCTCCCCGCGACGCGGTCCGGGTCCGGGTCCGCCAGGAGGGCGATTCATTGGCGGTCGAGGGCCTGAGTCGCTGGGTCGACTCGTTGGCTTCTTGCCGCTTCCATCGTCGATAAGGATATTGTCCTGCATAAGAAAGTTAGCGGCCAATCACAGGTTCGCATATTTCATGGCGGTGCGAGGAGGGTAGCTTACAAATAGCTCTTCGATAGTAGCCGGATTCTGACTTGTCGTAGACGCCATGGTGTTGGTTGAAGTCCGTTGCTCAGTAGAAGGTTGGTTGAAAGGATCAAGAAAAGGATTTCTCGAGACAGGACGGGCGGGAGGATCGTCAAAAGGGGAATGCGGCAGGGGAGGAGAGAAGCTGTTAGGTGACGCAGCACGGTTGCGGAATGGGTTGTTTGAGGAGAGGTTAAGGGTCAATCCTGGGCCAGACGACGGGCGCTGGTGATTGTCGGGTTGGCCTAGGCCTATTGTAGAAACAAACAGGACGTGTTAGCATGCGATTGTTCCTTGGAAATATTGTTTCAAAAGGTATGGTTGGTTGCCGCACCCGGTGTTGGCAACTTGTGATAGGCAATGTGAAACAGCAATCTCTCGAAATGACACAGTTCAAGTGGATCTTTTCCAACCAAACGAAACCCCCTTTTGTCCAGAGTATCCACAAAGGAACAAACCCCCAGTGAGAGGAAATGGAAAGGGGGATAAGAATGGGACAAGATCATGGATTGATCAGGGATAGTAACGAGAATTCCCATGGTGACGCATTAATTGCTGGGTTGAAGTCGGGGGATGAACGGATACAAAATACGGCACAGCACATACCTAAGAGATCAGCCGACATTGTTTGTCCGGCGAAAAGAATCCTACTAGTGATACAAAGTGACGAGTATTTGGTGTTTCGCTACGGAGGCGGGGACCAGTATTGAGACTCAGGACTGAGACTGAGACCAGGCCTTGCCGCTTCTTTTCAGAATGAATAAATAGCACGATGTTGCCGTGCCTTCCTTTGACACCGATCGATGCACCTGTTTGTACTGGATAGAACAATGTTCGTGGATATTCCCTCTTGGGCCAAGGTACGTTGGAGATTAAAAGGAACAAGTTGGCTAGAATTCGGAAGTTTCTCTGCGCTGATGCTGAATTCGGGTCCGATGCGGGTTGTTAAATGCTGGCTGCTCTAGGCAGTTCGGTGCGTGTCTGCGCTTGGGAAGGATTGTTTGGAGGAGACAAACCGAGTAGGGGCAAAACACAGATGCAGGTGCAGGCACTATTAGTCGAAGGTGAACAATAGTGCATAGAAGGGGTAAATGATCTTCGGGGAATGTTCTGGTCGGAGCGGATGATCCCCTCTTAGGAGTGATGCATATGGTTACCTTCTGACGAAGACCTCAGCCACGCGCAGGGAATAAACCTATGACGTGAGAAGCCGTCTGTGTGATCCTACTGCATGTACGAACTTTCGAAAGAGACCGATGTGTAAGTACGTATGTATGTGTATGGATTACGTCGTAAGCGGAGTTGCCGCGTCCTCGAGTTCTTGGTTGCGAGTAAGACCGGCAATCCGGGCCAAGTACTGATTAGTATGATGTCGCGATTATGGTTCCCGGGTAGAGCCAATCGAAGAGTAAAGAGCAGGAACGAAGTCGATCTTCCATAAAGAGTCGCACGCCTTGTCGGTAATCGGCAGGATATTGTCGTCGTGGCTATTCTTTATGCGTTCCTCTTGATTGTTGTTTGTGTTAGGGTCCTTTCTTGACGCGACAGGGTTAAATAAGAAGGTTGAAAGCGTCGGGTTCGAATTCAAATTTTGGTAAAGCCCAGAAGAAATGGGGTATTGGTAAGATGATGCTTTATTTAATTATTAAGGGTCCCGGTTGACGACTGTAATGGAGTCGTGCTGCGCTGTTGTTGGTGGTTCCCAGAGCTTTGACCGCCCTTCAAAAAGCACCTACAGACTGAAGTTGGGTTGAACGAGCGCGTTGTCGCTCTCGTCGGATGAAAGGATTAAGTGGTTGTCAATATTAAGTAAAAGTTTTGATGGGGAGGAATAGCGATTTATGAATTCGCGGTTGCTGGCGACGTCTAGAACCTTTGGGGTGTCTAGGTTTCGCCTGTCCTCGAACCCCTTGGTGGTGCTAGTGTGGCTGGCGTGGGAAAAGCAGGTACCTCGCTTCGTGGATTCGTCAATTGGTGCGTCGCTTCGGTTTTAGGAGGGGAGAGACTGTATCAATCGGCAGTTGGAGCACCAGCCGTAACGCAGGATCGTCACAGTTGCAACGAACTTGAGAATCGAAGGTAAAAATAGACGAGGAAGACTTATATACTCTCGGCCCTATGAAGATAACTATTCAGCCGACAGATGTAGGTCTGAAGTTTGAATCTCGCAGTCTGTTCGTGTGCAGGGGTCCGGAAAGATGGGGAAACGGGGGAGAATATGCAAGGAGAGAAAGGGGTAAATGCAAAGAGAAAGCGCCACTGGTCGATACTTATTACCCCTACCTGTTCCGTTCGCTTAACCTGCTAGTCCAAGGTAGGCACGACGGAAGGGGGATGAATGCATAACACCCGCACCCTAAGCTGGTTCTAGTCTCTAGTTAGATACGGTTACATGCCTATCTGCATAGTAGATGGTTTATTGGGAGAACGTTATACCATATATGGCTAGGGCCAGTATAGGGTACTCAGTAATTTGTTAAGTTTGGGAACGACTAATGGGAGCAGTCCGGGGCTACACATGTTGCTGGTGCAACCTGAACAGCGGCAATAGTACGGCTTCCAATTTCGATACCGGCGGGCTTACAGTATACCCTAGTCTAGGTGTTGCGTTGCCCATCCATTCTACGGTAACAGATCTCGAAGTAATTCGTGCTGTTCATAGAACCTTGCTCTCTGAGCTTATGCTGAAGATGCCACATGAGTAATTCTAGGCGCGAACTATGCAGCGGACCAGATGGATTAGACTACCTACCTACTTACCTAATAAGTACTTATCATTGATGTTATGCCACCCTGCAAGACGAAGACCTGCAGACGATTGCGGGGGCGTCATGTGGGATATACATGGATATCCCAAAAAGGATCATGAGGTCCAACTGGATAGTTGAAGAGAGATGATTGGCTCGATCAACCCGACTTCATGTCAGGTGGGCTGGCTGAGTGGCTGTCAATCAGCCATTTGTGAATGGCAGCGGATGTGTCCGTCTAAAAGCTCCAGAAGTTCATCTGCACCTGGGAGGAGGCCTCGCCTCTAGTTCTAGACGTTTTTGGTGTACTTGACTCGACTCCTTCATATTCAACTTCCGCAACGGTAGCCGAACTCCGTTCTAGGTAATAATACTCTCTGTTAGATGTTGGGCTGCCTTGGGTTCAATACCCCTAATAGTACTGTATATGTGTATGCTGCTATGTATCTTAGCATCCGAGTTAAAAAGCCGCTAGACTGTTTGCGATCAGCTATTGCTAGATCGCCAGCTACTGTAATAGCCCTTATTTAGTGGGTGTGGATCTAAATATGCAGAAAGCTGCGGGACAAGACCCCTGAGGGGGCCCGAGCTTGACATTCCCCAGGAACTGCTTCGCGATCACCTCATCAGAATATGTCCGAGAAAACGAGCAATATGTAATTGTTCCTTCGATTCTTGACTCGTATCGCTGCGAGATCTCTTTTTGGTTTGCCGGAGATTCAACTGGAAACTTGGACCATGTACGTCGAAATGACGAAATCTGAGAGATACGAACGTGTGGGTCTAATTAACTGAAGACCCTGCGTCGCATTACGCTTGGGTACGATATGGATTTCTTCGATATCAGACCTTTCCCCGCCATCTCACCAACACAATATCTACATACGAGGGCGGTTTATTCGACGCCTTCTCTCCCATACCATCATTGAAAATATATCTATGAGTTTCCTTACCCCGCGTCTCTGTTAAACCCCATCTCGCGATCCTCTGATCGATTTTCGTAGATGCTATTGGGATGTTGGTGAAGGCAGACACGCAAATCTGCTACCCAAGCGCCAAGGCATGCTGGCACCCTGACAGTCCCACTCCGCCCCGGTGCCAGTCATTTGCACACACCGCCTGACTATGTAATAGAATAATTATTCCGTACGAGGGACCTATAGAGTGACGATTTAAGATTGGCTCGGGAAGATAACGACTAAGTCAACGCTGGCAAAGTTCCCTCGATCCCCCACTGTGATATCCGTCCACGGAGTGGGTATTCGGGAAATTTACTAACATTGTGCAACCAGCAACAGGATGGCCTTGACTTTTGTTCAGCATGCCAGGCAGCCAGTGTAGCCGGTCACTGAAAGACAGTTTGTCTAGGGGAATGTGCTCCCGTTCCAGAGCGATCAATACCCGCCTAGGACCTTAACGCCCAGCTGAGCCCGCCTAAATCCATTGTGGCGCGCAGAGAAACAGTCCATATGAGGCCTTGAGCTATTTGTCGGGCTTGAAAGGAAACGTCCGTCTCATTGTCAGCTATCCTCAAACAGACGCCCTAATAATGGAGCCCATGGGACGATCGGATCTTCCGGTGTTGATCAGCCGCAAGCCATTCTGGGTACAAGAGTGATTCCGCTGCTCTCCCGAGCTCCAGACGCCACAAGACCGTTAGCTTCGTATGCTAGAGCTAAGGGGGCGGGAAAACAGCCTTATTCAAATCAAGCCACAGGGCTTGATATTTGGGTTCATCTTCAGCAGGATGGAGGATCCCGGCCACCAACTTCACTTCAAGCAAAGTTCTTGCGCAAACGTGAGGAGCTACTAACAGAAGTGACGATGAGATTGTGCTCCAAGACACCTGAATCGACGACATGGCTGCATGGCAATTGTTGTTGTCAACCTGTCGTGTCGTAGGCATCGCGACACCCGTTTCTTCATGCTTGTAGTTTGCGGAGTACTGAGCCTGCCAGCGGCCTCAAAAAAGCTTCCAGGGTCCTCCTTACCTTGGGCCGTGTGATCGTGACGATGACGGTGGGTGGGCGCCCGGAATGAACGTAGGGCTGGCCTTGCTCCTCGACGGGGCATTCACGCGTGACACTCGTCTTGTTCATGCAGGTACC
Source organism: Monosporascus sp. CRB-9-2 (assembly GCA_004155915.1). Taxonomy (NCBI): domain Eukaryota; kingdom Fungi; phylum Ascomycota; class Sordariomycetes; order Xylariales; genus Monosporascus; species Monosporascus sp. CRB-9-2. The sequence continues at coordinate 144,180 of QJOA01000094.1, forward strand.
CGGCTGTGCCGTACATGGTGCTGGCGTGGGAGGGTATAGGTAGTGGTGTCCTCCCCCCGATCCTACCCTGATGTTCTTCTTGAATCTATGTCCGACCCGTCCGCCTTCTGATCGGGTATGTGACGTAGGCGGATAAGCGCAGTTTATATATCTCATCATCGGGACAGTTGATCGGTCAATCGCAAACAAATCTCTCCATGACAAGGAGCACCCGGGAGTCTGGGAATAGCACGGCATGAGCCAAAATACAGCAAGCAAGCTTTCATGCTTTTTGAAATAAGATTATCCTGCTCCTTTTGACCTAAGTCACCTGCCGGCACAAAGTTAGAACATAATGGGCGTAATCAAGGCCAGAGGCACAGATTCGTAAGGAGAACATAACTGCCTCTGGGCCATCATGATATTAACCGTAGCTGGCCCGGCAGTCGAACAGGTTTCCCTTTGTATCTGCCATACTAGATTTGAGGGTTCTAAACTTCAACTCAAACTAATAGGGGTCATATATACGCTAAGGGAGGGCCCGACCTGTTGATTTACAGACTGCTCGATGTGTGGTAGTACGCAGCACCGTGCGACACCACTCATCGCTGCGAATGATGGGAAGCAGGGGCTTGACAGAGGAGAGTCAGTACAGGTGATAAAAACCATAGAAACAGGCGACTTCACAGAGCCGTTATAGAAGTGCTCTTAGGCAATAGGAATGTTCCCATCAGAGCAACATTGTGTCTGTATTATCATAAGCAAGCTCTTCGATTGACAGCAGGTGGTGGTTGCCATAATACCACACCGAGCGTGCGGCGCGCCACGCCGGTAACTCACGGCCCCGGGAGACATCGTCGAGTGGTCTCCACCAGGCCCCTAATTGTGCTTAGCCATGGACAACAGACGCTGGCGCCTATGACGGAGCAGTCCTGAAAGAGAACCAATCCATAAGTATCTACATCCATAGCATATGTACCGCATTCGAGACGTCAGTGTTCGAGGGTCAATATGCAGGTAGATAGGTAGCCCTTGGGGAGGCCGATGCCGGGGAAGACGGACGGACAATACCCGCTGATATGAAGCTTGAATCATGTGAAGCAATTCCAAGTATTGCTCTTCTTTTTCGTATATCAGATAAGAGGCTATTTTCGCAGAGTGCCCGGGCCGAGTTAATGTTGGCTAGGTACTGTAGGCCTCGTGGCCTAGCATCACGGGTTCCGTATCTTTTGGCAGCAATCTACCCTTAAACAGGTACATTTTCTAAGGCGGCGAAAGGATAAACTTGAGTCCTGGCGCTCAGAAGCAGGTTATATGGAAAGTGGCATTGCTTTTAGGCTTTGTACTGCCTCCGCAAAGCATCGACAAGCTCGATACGCCCCCTGTAGGTGTTCCCGTCGTCGTCCTGGAGGAAATCCTTTTCTAAAAGGCCACCAGGCAAGGAAGCCACAGTCATCTCGGCGAGTTCCGCCGCATTGAGTGCGGGAACCTGCTTGGAATAGAAAGCGACCAGGTCCTCCTTCGCGACGGTGACGATGTCAATCTTTTTCCCGGTCACCTCTTCCACGGCGGCCTTCACATCGAGCGAGCTGTAGTTCCGGGGACCCGTGATATAGAACACGTAAGGACGGGCGGGCAGCTGCTGGCCTGTCTCGAGCAGCTTCTGTGCGCAGACGTTGCCGACGTCTATAAGACTGACCTAGAAGTACGGTTAGCATTGTCGATGCCTGAAAGCCCGGAGAGGACTGGGGCGAACGTACCATCGGAACCTGATGGTCGGCAGGCGAAAAGACTGAGTGGAAGACGGGAGGGTTGGCTTTGATGTCCTCGAACACATGACCCCAGCTCTCCTGGAAGTAGCCGGCCCTGGCAACGAGCACCTCTGGCGCACTCTCCTTCAGAACGTTGTCAGAGATGTGGTTGATCTTTAGAATACCCTGTCCAGATATAATTAGCAGCTGGGCTTCCCCAAATTGGGAATACGGGACTAACGTTGCCACTGCTGTACTGCGAGAGCATGGCGGAGAACACCAGCAGCCTCCTGGGCGAGGGGTTGGCCGCCTCGAGAGCGGCCTTCACGTTGACTGCATTCTGGCGCGCCACGTCGCCGTTATCCCTGCCATCGTAGGTGGGGGGCGGGATGTAGAAGACGGCGTCCGAGCCGCTAAAGTCGAGTGTGGGGCCGTCGGACACGTCGGCCTTGACGGCCTTGAAGCTAGGATGGCTAGTGAATTCGGTCGGCGCTTTTGCGGGGTCACGGTAGTAACCACGGACGACCGGCGCTGTTTCGGACGCGAGCAAGGCCCTGATAACTGCGGTGCCGGCTTGCGACGATGCAGGAAGAACAGTGATCTGGAGTGGCATCTCGTGAATGGAGGTTTGCGCGTGGATCGGGTAAGTTGTAAACTGGCTCTTGAGGAGAAGGTAAGTAAAGTCGGAACTCAGGCACAAGGTGCGTCACTCTGTGTGAGCCTGATGATCATAGAGTATTCAATGCCCGGCCCTGAGACTTCCACTTGGTCCTACACTCATTTATACTGTATTTCCCCGTGTACGTTCATGACCATGCATGCCCAGACTCAAATTGCTAATTCGGGTAGAGGCGGCCTCAAAATAACAATTAATCAGCTCAAGCGCTTGGAGACAATTAATCAGCCTCAACGGCTTGGAATACGTCAAAGTCAGCAATGCTAGAAGCGTCTAAGTTCCACCCAACTGCATCACTCGGTATAATGGTTATCCCATCATAGGCAAAATGTCCCAATTAGACTGGAAAATGCTCGGCACGGAAGAGATTCTCTAATCAAACCATACCAATAAAGGAATGAAAGGAAGCCATAGTCTCGGCAGCATAAAGGTTCAAGGGTTGATGATGGAATGGCTCCAAAGGAGGAGGCTTATACGGGCGTCATAGGGCGCCGCGGAACCCGGCGTAGTGAGCGAGGCAGCATCGCTCGGCGGCCGTAATCTTCGTCTCCTCTACGCCTTGGTTGGCGTCCTCGGGAGCCGCAACCTCAGAAACGCCGTTGCCGTCGCCATCGCCGTCCTCCGCAGATCACCTACCAAACGAGATACGAAAGGAAGGCAAAAGATGGTACTTCATGCCTTTTGAATATAGCGGCAACGTGGTTCTACCAGACCTATTTCACCTTTCCGCCTTATTGCATCAAGTGGCCACCCCGGTGTATAACTGTACCTTGCACTTAGGCTCAATGTGCGCAGTTCTCTTCTCTTCAAGTGTATCTTAATCTAAGGCTAGAATTGCGATGTCGTGTTCACTCCGGACGTTTTTGCCCTAGCCCACTAGCTAGCGATGGAGTCATGAGTACCCTGTGCTATCGAACCCCTCGCACCACTCCGCTCTAACGAGAGTACACCTCTAATCGTGCATCTAGGATTCGCACACATTTATTCGCGTATCTCAGCCGGTCGCTTCCCGCTTTCTAGGAGCGCGACGGTGCTCGACAGCGAGTGCGGGACCATGGACTCGGCCTGCTTGCGGGTGAGCCCGCCCGCGACCGCCCCGTCTATCCTCGCATCGCAGAACGGGACGACGAATGCAGGGGCGGATCCACACATAACCAAACAGGCGTCCATCCCAGACGCTTGAATGTGTGTGATCTTTCCGATGCGGTTAAATGTCGAGTCGACCTTGATCTTTTCCCTGGGGGGCCTCGGGTCAGAGATCTCGATACCCGTCGCGGAGGCCCCGAGCGACGCAGCAATGTTCGGCAATGCTCAAAGGACCCTGGCTCTGTCCTTGGCGTTCTCTCCGGTGACGGGATCCCAGTATAGGACTGTCTCTATTTGATGTCGCGTGACCCCGCCTGATATGCTGATGACGGTTTCTGCTACACTGCCTCTCGCATGCCACTCTCGCTCGAGACCGTCCTTATCGTGCCCGGTGGGCAGGCAAAGGTGATGGCATCCGACTGCTCTGTGACTTGGACATTGCGTCGGCTAACTACTTGGAAGTTGTCCTTTAATTAGGCAAAAGCGTTTCGTAAGGACTGTGCCGTCTCTTCTGTCTGAACGCTCGCCATGTACTGATAAGATTCAGTCCTGACGCGTGATGTCTCTCTAGTGAGGCCACTAAATATTGCTTTGCCCAAGTCACCTATGGATCCTTAGTACCATGGATTATCTATGGGAAGGGCTTCCTTGCTTTACCGCAGCCAATGAATCCGATCTTCAGGAGCGCAGGTACGGTAGTAGATTTCGAGGTGGCCACTGTGCGTATTTGCAAATATGCTGACACGGGCCGCGGGGTGAGGAGAAAGCTCGCAAACCGGGACGGCATTGCATCTCCATCGACTTTTTTTTGGGGGGGGTGGTTTAGGGGGCACTGACTGTCGCTTGAAGGAGCTCACATTGCTAACGGCAGAGAAGAATCAGTGATGAACTTCCAATATACCCTAATTCACTTATATACATCTACCGAATAGCCGAGTGATTCAGTTCCGGCTGGGCTACGAAAGGCCTGTACACTTGTGCTATGGAATTATTTCTTGGTTTTTAGTCTTAGTTCGACTGAAACTAAGCTCACTAATTACCATTCAAGACCATTATTACTGGCTGCATCTTGGTCGCTATTATTATGGAGATATAGTCCATACCGACACCTGCCGTCCCAGACATAGGATCACCTTTGGCGACGGGAATCATTCCATTGGCATATAAATTTTTGGGGGCTTGTAGGAGGGAAGACTATTTACCCCCTGGTCACAATATCAGTTGGTATGAATGCCAACCCAGTAACCAATCATCAACATGGTGAGACTCTAAAGGCAGAAGTCTATGGACAACTTATATCACAAGCCCCTATTATCGCCGCAAACATGCTAAACGACGACTTTGCTCCTCTACGATGTAATCAAGGACAGTATATACCCACACCAGGAATGTGGTATCACCCCATTCAGCAATCCCCATCGCATACACTAACAGAGTTACTACTTAAACAACCCTCCTCTATCCACAACAGCCTCATCCCCTGAACAGCCTACTAGCCTCGGCAAACCCCATGCCCTTCTTGATCTCGACAGCCATGCAGTCGTCGGCATCGACCTGCGTCCGCATGAGCGGCAGCACCCGCTCGGCCAGCTCGGCCGGCAGCACGACGACGCCGTTGAGGTCCGCCACGACGTAGTCGCCCGGCCGCACCACCGTGCCGTCTTTCTCGTCCTGTCTCGACTGCACCCGCAGCGGCACGTCCACTCCGGCCACCTTGAGCAGCGGCGCCGGCGGCGCCGTGCCCACGCCGCGTGCGAAGATCTGTTTGCGTGGGGTGCGGGGGTTCTGTGGTCAGTCGTCTGCTCTGTGCATGCGATGTAAGAGGGATGGT
>QJOA01000949.1:0-19164 GCA_004155915.1 Monosporascus sp. CRB-9-2
CCCCTTTCTCTTCCCCTACACCACACTACTCGACCCTTCCCGAGGATGCTCCTCTGTGTGCTACGATGTCACATGATATACGTGTGTATGTCGGTTTAGGGGGGGGGTGAGATTCGGAGAATAGGCGGGCTAACAGAGGGGTCGTGGACTCTTTCAGTCGCCGCCTTCACCGAGAAGGCCTGCGCCGGCAACGTCAAGGTTACGGGCCCCACGGGCTGCCTCGAAAACACGGACGGCATCGCTATCTGGTCTGTCGGCCTCATCACCGCCCCCGGCGCCGTCAAGCTTAATGCGTGAGCGCTAGGGTAGGGTTGCTCGCGGCCTCGGTGGGTGAGCGGGATTATGCAATCCCGCTAAGGGAAATGGATAATAGCCTAAGGGTGGCAGTGTATAAAGTGTATATGTTTCCCGATATCCGTGAATATAAGGGCGGCCTACTTATTTTAACGAACTCCGTTATTTACGATTTCTATGATCAGACGAATACTTAAGTCGTACTGCAGAAGGAGTCGTATGGCGATGTAGTGTTTGCGTGCAGCGTAATGTGTATGTTAATTAGTCTGGCCCTGGGAGAGAATGAGCTAGTATTCGGAGTGATATGACTAAGGTGACGAACGATTAGCTTAGATAAGTAGGCTCTGAGAACTCGACTGCGCCATTGTCCAAAATGATATACAAAGGAGCTACAGTATGATTTCGTACAAGATAGAGGAGGTAATACGGATGACGTTTGGTAGCGAACATAGTGATTTGTATATAAACTTTTTGGGGGCAGAGACCCGGATATCTGTCATGCCAGCATATTTAAACTGCTATCGCCTACAGACCTCTTCCAAGTTCTCCCGAGAAGCCTCCCTGAAAAATAGGAGCTACAGGTTCGTCTTAAGTCAGGTCTATCCATTTTAACGGCACGTTTACTCGTGAAAGATAGATAACAGATAGTAATTGATCGTAAGATGTCTCGGAGATTCATTCATGAGAAAAAGATTAGCGCGCCCAAGAATCGAACTTGGTATCCTCCGGCCCAGAACTGTCCTTGTGAAAGGGCTTATACCCCTCCCCTTCAGTACTTTATCGTGTATCGGCGGAGAGCCGGCATGCTGCCGACGACACTTTTTTGAATTTTATTTATTCTTTGGGTTGAAATTTTTGCGACTTATTAGGCCGACTTATTAAGCATTTATACCTGCCCTGCTTCCAGGGCAACTGGTAAGTTCTCAAAGGTTATCGACGTAGCGAACTTAACACTTTGTATAATCGTCCAAGGCACACACTTGCTTAATTTTATAACGATTACCAGCTCCCTCGCATGGAGCGAGGAAGCTCAGGGGTTAACCAATACACGTTTAACCCCTATATATAATTGCACCTCCTTCGAGGCCCCTTCCAGGCAGTGGATGGTCTTGTAATCCCGAGACCCTATTTTCTGACGCCGAGGAATCACTTACAGAATAAGCTCGAATGTCTGTCCTATATACAGCCTTCTCGGTAGCAAGCTCCACCATTTACTTTGTCTACGGTATAACACCTGCTTGTTGAATCTACGCGCTAATACGCTATATGGCCCAGAAACAACTTCACCTGCACCATATTCTAAGAAGAGCCGGACCTACCACCTGTACAAGGCTATGCGCTCTTAGTTCATCTTGAATCCGGCGAACTATGCGTGAGAGGACGTACAAAGCTACTGACATTTCATTGAAGAATACGCGTAACTTTGAAATGCACCTTCGGCCCCCCTTCCCCCAGTTTAATTCGTACCATTTTCACACACTCTTACAGGGGAACGTTCATCATACGACCGACAGCCCTTCAGTGTGGCTTGAAATTAGGCAATAGCAGATGGGAGCTTCTTCTTCCTTAATTACTGCCGTCCAGGGTTTATACAGGATCAGAGAAATTTCGGTATGTGATAGTAATGAGTATATCCAAGGTGCTTAAATTTCGAACAGGAAATCGAGCCAACCGCCTCTGAACATGAAGGATTATGTTGTGTTCACATTTGTATAACGGAATTGTACTGTCAAGGAGACCGACTCCTCAAGCTACCGCCGCAGCCATTGGTGTCAGGAGAGGCCCAGCCACTATCCTCCACTCTGGTTCCCCAAACTTTCTCCCGGCGTTCTCACCCTCCTCCCCACACTCGCCGTCATTCAGATATTGATCCTATATACTGGGATAACCCTTTATCGGACTAACCTGAAGGAGAAGCCGAGCCAACTACCGTAGCTCATTGACGGCGCCTGGGTTTTCAGTGCATGTTGCAATATTAGTTCAGAATTTCGATCGTCAATAGACCGATCCATGGTTACATCGAGATACGTAACGGCGATATTCTGCGTTCGGACCCACATGGAGCACAGGTAGGCATAAAATGCCTTCCTCCATGTCTCAGGATCCAGGACTGGTTGGCCTCCTCATCCTATCTTCGAAGCCGACCAGAGAGAGCACAGTCGGATGGCTGGGTCGCTTCTCTCGACTCTCGTTCTTGCTCCACCCCTGTGGGGCTGAGGGGCCGTCAGCTCACGCCCGTCCCGTCGCCCAAAGAAGCCGGCGAATATCGTAATGATCATGCCAGATGACCATGACCGGCGTCTCGGCGCAACTGCGTACCAATACGTCCTGCAGCGGGAGATGAAGGCTAAAGGCACGGCGGCCAGATGGTACACAACACTAACGTCAAGCATGTCAACGCTCCCGGCGGGGATTACAAGTTAGTCACCTCTGAGCAGGACTCCGATTGCCCCCCGTTCTGAATAAGACAAGCTGATTATGGAACGGGTGCGAGCAATTTCCCAAAGGATTTCCCATTTGTCTGCGGAATTGACATTGACACCATCCGATGGCTGATATAGAGATTGGCAAGTTCTTGAATGGTTATAGTCAAGAGAACTACTTCATTACGGCGAAAGGCTGTGATCATGTAGATGCTCTGGTCAGTTTTCCCCACTCCCAAGTACCAACTTGGTGCCGGATACTCACTTAGTGTAGATGGATCTTTTCATTTATATGTTCAACATACCCGTCTTTTCTCAAAATGGGCAAAGATCTATATGCCATGACGGATGTCACCAGTCAGGGGTAATTCGAGCGAAGTCGTATGGTAACCCTCATCCCTCTGGCAAGACTCGCAGCGTTGACGTGAAGCTACAGCGTGGATCGCTTTGAATGCTCTACTTCATAGGAACAGCCATTTTTCCTGGCCATCGCTCCACCTGCTCCGCACGTGGAGAATGAGAAGTGCAAGTGCATCCCTCTCGCCCGCCATGCACATGACTTTGAGAACATGACCGCACGCAGGCCGAGGAATTGGCATCTTCCAGACAAGATTCAGCACCAGCAAGGGTGCTGGCTCAAGACACTTCCTCTAGAACGAGTCCGCCGAGGCTATGCAGACCATAGCTTTGGTCGGCGCATTCGCGCCTTGCAAGGCGTGGACGAGATCATAGAGGATGTCATCAATAAGCCCGATGAGAGGGGGTCCCTAGACAATACATACATCATCTTCACGAAGGATAACGGCTATTACATCAGCAACCACCGCATCCCGACTGAAAAGGCGCTGTTCTGTGCCGAAGATTCAGACCTGTCCTTCGTGGTTCGCGGTCCCGGCGTCCCAGCAGGCAAGACGTCCAAGATTCCCAGTGCTCACCCGGATTTTGCCCTAACCTTCTTCGATGTTGCAGGACTGCCCAAGGACCAGTAGCCCCCGTTCTTGGACGGCCAGAGGCTGCTATACCCAGTGGCACTATCCCTATGCCTCTCACCGGCAAAAGCAGTGGCGGCCGCAAGAGGACACTGGATGTTGAGTTCTGGGGCTTTTATACCGTCGAAGCTCCGAATGCTCCTGCACTGGGGGTTCCGTTCCGAACTAATAGCTACAAGACCCTCCGCAACGTGGACGAGGATGAGTCTTGGCTGTATTCCCACTGGTGCACGGGCGAAACTGAGCTGTACAACGGGGCAGAGGACCCATATGAGCTGAACAATCTAGCCCTGAACCAGACCCCTGAACATGCGAGACTGGTCGATCGCCTTAAAGCAATCTTTCTCGTCACCAAGCCATGCGCCAAGAGCACTTGCCGGCAACGACGGGCGCTCCTCAGCGCGGCAGACGAAAGGACGGGATCGTGTCGCTCAAGCGGGCGATGCACCCGGGGTACGGCAAGTTCTTCGTCAGGTTCCCAAGGTGGCCTTCAAGGATTGCATGACGTACTAGGACATCGGGAACGAGAAGCCGTTCTACCCGCCCCTACCTGAGACCGGGGCACTTAGACAATGGTATAGGAACCCTGATAACTATCAATCCAAGAGAGAAGAGGCACCCGCTACCTCGAGAACGCCGGCCAGTTCGGAACCTGGGAGCGGCGACATGCGATCCTGGCAGACATCGGGAAGACGGCGAGGGAACTCACCGACGGGGAGATATCCGGGAATGCGACAACGGTGCAGAGACGAGATTTGGGCATTGTGGACTTTTCTGAATGGATGCAGTGGATTGAATAGTTACAGATCATCGAGGAGTAGGGAGCCGCCTCAGCTTGGTCCTCAAAGTCACCATAGTAGTTAATATCATCGGATGCTGTAGCTGATGTTTCGTAGCAATCCACCCGAACCGAGATCTTGGCACTAACTTCCTTGCTTCATGTGGCCAATGAAACTTGCATTACTGGGTCGATTCAGGAACGCCTCCTTAGGCTACAAGCGGCTTGGCGGAAGACTTCGCGCCAACATCTCCCAGGGATAATTTTATATGACCCCATAACAATTGGTAGCCTACAGGCAACAGTGGCGGGGCGGTGGGAATGGGATGATGTTTCCGCAGGTATATAACCGGGAGTCATCACTGTCTAAACCTCTGCTGCCATATTGCTGGTAACTCTGTCACTGTCTGCATCAGTGGACAGCCACCTGAGAATACACACCACAATGGCCCAGAGCAACCCTTTCTCGGCCCTCTTCAGCCCGCAGGACATATCTGCCCAGCTGGCCATCCTGCAGCCAGCGGTTGACAACGATGCGCCCATCAAGCTCACCCTTGCTTGGTCGAACCTAAAAGAGACGCCGTACGAGTGTATCTCCTACGACCGCACGGAAGAGGATGATACGGCGGCGATCTCCGTGGACGGCGAAGACCAGCCGATCCCGAAGGCGCTCGAGAGCGCCCTGCGGACGTTCCGCCGCAAGGAGAAGCCGCGCACGCTGTGGGCCGACCTGCTCGTGGGCCGCACGGTCGAGGAGCGCAGCCGGCAGGCCGCCGCGCAGCGCCAGATCCTCGAGAACGCCGACAAGACGCTGTGCTGGCTGGGGCCGGACCGGGGGGAGTCGACCGTCGCGGCGTTCGAGACGATCCGCGAGATGGCGCGGCGCTTCGGTGCCGCCCGCCGCGAGGTCGGCGTGTCGCCCGACGCGAACCTGTCGCTCACGACGATGCAGCAGATGGCGGGTCTGCGGCAGCTGCTGCAAGACTGCCCCTCCAGCGACCTGCGCTCGTTCGACCTCGCGCACTGGCGCGCCATCTACGACGTCTTCTCCGCCACCTACTGGGCGTGCGCGCGGTGTGTCCCCGAGATCGTGCTGGCGCGCTGCGCCGTCGTCGTCCAGGGCCGCGGCAACGTGCGCTGGCACGACTACGTCGGCGCCTCGCGCGCCCTGGGCTTCTTCCACGCCAGGTTCTTCGAGGGCGTGCCGCTGCCGCCCGACGCCATGAAGGGCCTCGAGGTCGCGAACCACATCGAGCTCGCCGAGCGCCGCCGCCGCCTCGGCGAGACCATCGAGCTGCTCCCCATGATCCAGACGGCGCGCGAGTGCAGCAGCGGCGCCGGCGGCGTTGCGGCGAGGGACAAGGGAGAGCGCAGGCGTAGGCGGCGCGCCGATCCCCGGGAGAACGTGTTCGCGATGATCCCGATCGCGACGCCGTCGGACCGCGTCCAGAACCACAGCGCCGGCCCGCAACCCCTGCCGAGCATCGACTACGCCAAGAGCGCGCAGCAGGTGTTCGTCGAAGCGGCGCGTTACATCGTCCTAGAACGCCAGGATCTGCTCCTGTGGTACGGCGAGCGCCCGCCGTGCGCCCGGCGGCTCAGGGGCCTCCCCAGCTGGGTGCCGGACTTCGGCGCCGAACCGGCCAAGGGCGGCGCCGTCGGCAAACCCTACAGGGGCATGCGCGCGTGGTGGGACGCGCTCCCGAAGCGGTTCCTGAAGCCCATCACCGTATCCATCGACGGTGATAACGCGCTGCTGCGCGTCCAGGCGCGCCCACTCGACCGCATCGTCCACGTCTCGCCGGTCTTCAGCGCGGCGAACTACCGGCGGCTCTGCGCGACCGAGTTCGAGAAGCTGTCGGGACTATCCCCATCCGCGTCCCCCTCCACCCCTGCCGAGACGGCCGAGCAGCGGACCGAGCGCTTCTGGCGGACGCTGGTCCTCAACCAGGGCGACGGCGGCGGCGCAGCGGCCGCGACGGCGCTGCGCGACAGGGGCCCGCCGGCCTCGGAGCCGCACGGGACCTCCTTCCGCAGCCTCGTGGCCGAGGAGGCGGTCCTGCGGGCGCTGGGCTGCGCGTCGCCGGCGGAGCTGCGGACGCCCGAGAACGCGGCGCGCGTGCGCGCGAGCCCCGAGCTCATGGCGCTGGCGCCGCTGTGCGGCCGCAGCGGCGCCTTCGACGCCCTGCTGCTGCGCCGCGCCGCGGGCCGCCGCTTCTTCCGCACCGAGGGCGGGAGGTTCGGCATGTCGGCCGTCGAGGACGCGGCGTGCGTCGAGGGCGGTCCGTGGGACGATGAGGACGGGGACGAGGACGGGGAAGGGGAGGGGGAAGAGGGGGATCGGGAGGATGGAAATGCCCAGTCGACGGCGACGACGACGACAGCAGCGGGTCAGCCCCCGAAGCCGCCGCGCAACATCGGATACCTGATGGCGGATCCCATGGCGCGGGCCATGATGGAGAGCTTCCAACAGTACCTGCAGGAGCGGGACCCGACGGCGGCTCGCGTAACAGCGCTGATGATGAGGGGCGAGATGCCAGGGCAGGGGCAGGACGCCCGCTCGGGCGGGGTCGCGAAGGGTGACCTCGTCGTCGCGTGTGTGGGAGGTTGCTTCCCGTACGTCCTACGGCCGCGGGGCTCGACAGGGGATGGTGATAGTGGCGACGACGGGCATGACGCGGCATCGGCGGCGGCGCAAGCCCGACCTCCTCCGGCGGGGCCGGATTCTACGTATGAGTTCGTGGGAGAATGTTACCTGCACGGCGCGATGGACGGGGAAGACTTCAAGGCTACTAGTACCGCCGGGGCGAGCCTCTGGATGATCGACGCTTCGAAGCTTGTCGACATCACTATCGTCTAAACGGAGTCTTTGCTCTGCATGGGCCTTGAGACCTTAATTCTTATAATATCGCAGAAGAAACTGAAGAGTCTCTAGAGATTCTCAGATGACAGCAGACCGGAGGATCATAGAAAGGAGCGGAAGCAGTCTGCATAAAGATAAGACCTTATATAGAAGTGCGGATTTCGATCGCCGAATAGCATGATAATGGCTCCTAAAAGTTTTGAATAGCCTTGACAATCACATACTGTAGATTCCCACTGACAAAACACTCTTCGGAATATGACTGGCAACTGCATATTTCAAGGTTTTGAATAGCCTTGACAATCACATACTGTAGATTCCCACTGAAAAACCACTCTTCGGAATATGACTGGCAACTGGATATTTCAAGGGAGAGAGACGATGCAGATGTACCCAATGAACCAAGTACACGGGGTATGGGCAACGACAGCGGAACTACCCTAGTCCGCCGGATTCTTTTCCGTTGCTGGTGTACAAGTACATAGATATGTACAGATCTAGATTCTACACATGGGCAGCGTCAGCCGCGCCCAGCGATACCACGACACCCCGTCTTCGACCCAACCACCACTACCTCCTCTTCCCGACGACGTTCGGGTGCATGAGGTTAGCACGGGCAGCGGTGCCGAGCTTGTGGACGAGCTGGCGCTTCTCCCAGACGCGGGAGCGGCCCTCGACGACGGCGACGATCTCCTCGCCGAAGCGGGTGGCGAACTGGGCGCGGCCGCTGCCGCGGGACTGCTTGCGGTTGACGACGTCGAGGATCCACATGACGGCCTGGCGGCGGCGCGCGCGCACGGCCAGCGGCTCAGGGAGCTCCAGCGCCTGCCCGCCGCCCGCCATGCCCTTCATGTTCTTCACGCGGATCAGCGGCGCCACCGAGTCGATGGCCAGCGTCAGGTAGAGCAGCGGGTTCAGCGGCAGGTGGTGCGGCGGCGGCGCCCCCGGCAGCAGTGGCCGCAGCGGGTTGATCTTGGGCGCCGGCGACGTGCGGAGGTAGTTCAGAATCATGGACATGTTCTGGTTTGTGGGGAGAGAAAGTATCGTTAGCTTCTTTCTTTGCTCAGAGATAGACAGACCCCTTTCGTGACAAGGGCGGGTGGGCGATGAGCGTGTCCGTACATACCCTCTGCGCCTTGCTCAGCTGGCCGTTTCGCATGAGTAGCCTCGTGACCTGCGTCACTACGGGATGGTACCGGTCCTGCAGCTGTTCGTGCTTCTTGGGTCTCACGGGCGCCCCGAACAGGAGACCCTCGTCCTCCTCGCCCCACTGGTCGCCGCCGGCCGCCGTCTTCTCGAGGGCGGCTATGGCCTCGGCATTGAGGAAGTTCGGTGCGAATACTTCTGGTGCCTTCGGCTGGTATTCGACCTGTCGCGGCTGTGATTGGTATGGCGGCATTTGACCGTATGATCCGGGGCTATCTGAAGGCGGCCTCGTCGTCGTGTTGTCTGCTAATCCTCTCCTCGCCAGCATCGGAGCCGCTATCCGTTGCTCTGGACATGACACCGATGGCCGCGTGCGTACGCTGAACCTCCGTATCACCGTCCAGGGATTTAATTTTGAGGTCATGTTTTTTCGGTGGATGTCGAACCGTCACATCTGGTCCTCGTGTTTTCGGTCAATATCCTCCTCTGCAGATCGTCCAAGCCGTCGATTCTCAAAATTGATTGTACGTAGAATTAAGTGGGGTCTACCAGATATTAATGACCTTTCCACTACTGGCAGGTGGGTGGGTAAGGTATTAGTCAAGCCACATAGCATAGCATGGCATAGCATAGCATCAGCCACATTTCCGACTCAACCACAGTATAGAAAAAATACATACAACTGATGCTGTTTAGCTGAACGCAGTCGGCTTCACCGGTATCCATTTATTCCCCTGTTGGGGCAGAGACCATCCGTTTCAACCATGCAATCCCCCTGCAAGTCCACGTGTGTGACTGTAGCGGCAACGGGGAATCCTCGAAAGGGCATTTCGCCAAAGTTACAATAGGTTAAGTGCCGATTCCTTCACCGTTTCTTGTCAGCCGGGAATTCCGGATCCGCTCCGCGACGTCGGTGGTTATGTAGCACCGCAGGAGAGTGACGGAACTCAAAATCTCGAGTCCTTCATTAAAACGAGCCAAGATAGGTACAGCATAGGTAGTGCGTAAGTATGTAAGGGAGGAGGGGGTTGCTACAAAAGCGAGCAAAAGGCGGCTCAGGAAGAAAGGAGCCCTTTCCCACGAACTCCATTCGCCAGTACGTAAATCAATCCCCATCCCCCGGCCACCCCACATGTCTCGAACTTATTGGTAAGTATTAGCGATATGTATGTTACCATATCCTAATAGGTATCTTTCGGATTTTCTGGCAACCCCGTCGCAGTCACGTAGTCACGCGATGACGGCCCGGGGTTCGCGATCATGAACCCGAACCCAAGGCCGGCGGCCGCAAAACCCCACACCCCCCCCCCCCACCCTTTTTCCTTTGCGGTTGCATTCTGCCTCTCGTTTCGGTTGCATTCTGCCCCCCGTTATCATGTGACGAAGGATTGTGTGTGGGTGGATCAAAATGCGATCAGCTCATGTTTCATGATTTTCAGGTTCCTTCGACCCGCCCCCGCGCCGGGTGGGTCCGTGGGCGCTCCCCCCCCGCGAACTTGATGATCATGATGAATTCGCATGCGCGAACCTTACTCTGCTGCCCGCGGTTCATGCGGCTTTTGCATATGCACTAAAAACGGTTAACAGCTACCTTATGCACGCACCTTCAACAACATGCACTACCAGTAGCAGCTGCTGTGAAAGGATCAGTACATGCATATGTCTTGCCAAGTCCTGCCCTGTGTAGCCCTAATAACGTGCGTACGTACGTACACCACGTACACCACGTACATAGCCTCCCGGGTACAATCTATCCAGCGTCTTCCTTCGTCTATCATTTGTGACAAGATGGTGGCGTCAGCGCCGCCCGGAAGGGCGCGAATGTGTAAGTAGGTAGGTAACTTGTACGTGGTTGGATGATACCACGCTGGCCCATACCGAGACTTCTTTCTTGATTCCCCTTCCGTAAGACCCTGCTCGGAGCGTATGTACAAGCAAGGGTGCGGGCACTTTGAGATGATTAGGCCGGATACGGCCATGAACTGGGATACTTACTGGATGCTCTCCAGAAACACCCCAGATGCCCGCTTTACATCGGCTCATACGCTAAGACAGCGCAGATAACGTCACGTCATAGCCACTACTAGGTATTCCTAGCCACCCGGTTAGCTGATCCGGGGCTGAACGAGCGAACTGCTTCCGCTTTTCCATTCTGACTAGGTAGCGCGGTGGGTGTTCGGTTCCATAGGGCGATGATCCCCGGGCCGTTGGTTGCTTATATGCAAGTACTAAATTGACGGCATATCATCATCTCATTAGAAACTATAAGAGCTGGCCGGGCTCTTCTTCCTGCAAATCCAAGCCCTTCTAAGGTCGCGTCGCGGCGACGAAAAGGCGGTAAGTGATGAATCGGCGTCCAACACACTTACTGCTCCTACAGCCTCCCCTCGAAGTCCCACAAAAAGAAAGCAAAGAAGAAAGGGCGCGCTAGATAGTTCCGCAACTATCATCTTTTAATGGTCTTGACGAGGTTCGCCGACATCGTGTGGTCTCGTGATCAGTCTAGTGTCGACTTATACGGGGTGTTTCCTTTTTCCTCCCCTTCAACCGGAAAAACGGCGCACTGTTGCCCAATTGTCGCATGTTCTCCCTCACCCAGGCCGCCAAGGCCAAGCTCCCCTGGTTATGAAGCACGTAGGAATCTTCCGAGACACGCGGTCGTAGGCCTTCAGATCATGTGGGGTAGGGCAGAGGCAAATACAGCATTGTGGGGTGTCAGCAGAAGGCCAGGAACGCTGCTTCCATTCGAAGAGAGGGATACCAGAAACATAACGGTGTTTGCTCTTCGGCTGGTCCCTTGGCTACATACCTGCCTATCCCAATATTAGACGCTGAGTAAGTGAAAAGCAAGAGCTCGAATCCCCATGTTCCCTTCGGCCTCCGCCCTAGGTGTCGAGACGTCATCGTAGACACCGAGGCCGTAGGCTGCCATCGCCTGGCCACGACACGGCGTGCCTGCAGGGCAACGTGACTTCGTCATGGCTCATGTCGTCCCATGGTTCTGAGCCCTGTCCCCCCCTCCCTGGCGGGCCCCTGTCGGATCCCTGCTCTTGATCCCCCGCCGCCTATTATCATAAAACAAGCAGCACCAGGAAAAATGCTCCGACACGTGAGGTTTGTGCAAGCTCTGTTCCTAGCTCTTGTTGTTCCCCTGGCGAAATAACCAAGGTCGAAAAGAGTGAAAGAAATGCCTCATACGCCGGACCCAATGTGCTCTGTGCCCGTGTCTGTACCAGTAACCCCCTCCGTGTCAAATTCCGTGCCGTGGGGCAACCGGCTTTATTCTCCGAACTCCAATTTTGTTGCGACCAGAATGAGAGACGTAGGAAAGAGAAAAGGGAAACTCGTTAGCCTCAAGTGAGGATATTAAGGGATAGGAGGGAGAGTCGCAAAATTGTTATTCAACCGAGGCGAGGTCGTAGATAGCGTAGCGCCAAGCGGCTGTGAAGTCCACTCCTTTTTCCTCTACCAGTTGTGGGCCAGGTTTGAGTCATTGACGAGCCAGATGAGCGCCGCCTCGGCTGCATCCTCCCTCGCGTTGTTGAGGTTCTTGCCGTCGTACCAGTAGCGTGCTTGGATCTGCCTGCCGTGCACCGTCACTATGCTGGACCAGGCTGTGCGACCACCTAGAGATCCGGGGAGGCGAGTTAGTCGAGCTAGCTCCCTCGGTCAGCCACGCGTGCGGCACATACCTCGGCGATCAGACACGAATTGAAAAACCGGAGCTTGGATCGAACACTGGCGGCAAGCCTCTACCAAGATATTCAGTAAGGGTGCTCTCTTACGAGGCAAAACCATGCGCTATTGTACCTTCGAGCTGCTGTTGCCATCGCGTGCCGCCATTGTTCCGGGTAGCTGTTGACGAGGACGCCATTGTGAGTGAAAGTCGGCTGGGGTCTTGCGAGGAAAAACAATTAGGACGGATCTAGATAGCGGAGCTCGCGTGGGTTGAAAACAGGAGACCTCGAGAACGTGTTGGAAGACCTCGAGATCCGGCTAAGGAGGTTGAGCCGATCGAGTGACTACTTATAGGCGTGCAAAGGAGCTGCAGCTGTAGTAATCTTGAGGTAATTCAGCGAGCCGCAACAGCCATTGGAAGAACTTTCGCGTATGATGTGACAGAAGAGGACTAGTCGACGTCTGCTAGGACTTGTTTGCGCAAAGGTGCAGCACGGCTGTGAAATGATTTATTTGGCGGCATCGTGCATCGTGGACCTATGTGAGTCGACGAGGTGTGGGCGAAGTTGTTCTTATTTCTAATAACCCACGCCCATACACACAAGTTGCCGTACAAAAGAAAGGAAAAAAAAGATACGAACTCTCGGTTGGCATTCTCCCTTTTCGAACAGTCTAGGACCAAATTGGACCAAGTTGGGCTCAGGAACCGGACCCCTTCGCACTGATTGTGGTGTTTGTGTCCCCCTTTTTTGCTTTTTCCACTGCTATCCCTCATATCCCACCCCCCCAGCGACGTGAAGGGGTGCTGTTTTGGGGGGGGGGGGGGGGGGATGGGATACAGGCAACTGGTGATGTACATAGCCGGTACTTCCCTGGTGACAAATTCGAGAACTGTTGGTACGACGCATGCCGAGCGAACGGAGATGTGGGTCCGGGGAGATCAGAAACAGAGTGTACATAACAAAGACGGATTAGGAAAAAGAGACGCCAGATAGGAAGTTGATATGTGAGTATTCCTAGGTAAGTTGGTGAGAGCTTGGGTATACCTACGTAGCCTATCCTTCGTAGACCAGCTGCACGTTACAGTTTGAGACTTCAGGTTGTGACAGTGTACGATAACGCTTCGTACGCTTTGTTAAACGAGAGGAGCTGCACGAGACAAGAAGTTTCATGGCTCCGGATCGGAGAATGTTCTTAACTTTAGCCATGCGTACGCGGTTGTATGGAGTGTATGTTTACCGCCCAGCGTAGCGCAGCGGCGTCCGTGGTTTTCGAAACGGACCAGTCTTGCGTACTGGGTGTGCAATTGGGCAAATAATCATGAATATATCACCTTGCGTGACCCGTCAGACCCAACGGCGTGGGATGGGGCCGCCAATCGCGGTCCCGCTGACGGCCGCGCGGGGTGGGACTAGACTGGAACGCTAGGTTAAGATCGAACAAAGATATTATTTCCCGACTCGTCTCATACGTAACACAGCATCTAATAGGCATCGAGTCTTCTTGATTTGCTCCTGAGACGTATGTAATTGGTAAATTTGGTGTCTGTGCTCTACCCGATCCAGTGCTTTTCAGGAATGGGGCTTTTGCAAGAAAACAAGAAACTCGAGGAGTTACCTCAAATTGGAAAGCATGCCTTTTTTCCTGTTCGCTAGTGTACCGGGTTATTGGAACCGATTATATTAGCAAGACCCAAACGATCGGGTTTGCTTTCAAGGATCTGAGCAGCAAGGAGAGAGATCCGGAAAGCAGCGGACTCGAGCTCTGACAATGGCTGGCACAGATGAAGCCTCGTTTGGAAATTCCTACTTGGGCTAAGACACAAGCTGCTTGGTCTACTGCACTCCCGGAAGGAAGAAGGACTTTTTGAGCGGTAATGACGTACATGTATCCTTCACGTTGGTTTGGAATGCTGGCATATTCCGGAGTCCCTTGCTTTTGGCGAGCCACGGGGCTTGTGTAACGAGTTGACAAGCATTGATTGCCAAGACATGATGTTTGTCGCGGTTTAGATAGTCTGGTAGACCATTGAGGTCGATGGGCTCGATGTTATCATTAACGTTTAGTTAAATAGATACTTAAAAAAAAGAAGCAGAACGCATGGGAAGGTAGCATCCAGTCCATGCGCGTACCTCGATTTGTCTCCTTTTCGGGCGGGTACGTGTTAGGCAGCTTGCGGGTCTCGAGGGGAGGACCGGCAAGCCCACTTAATGGTGTGTGTGTACATAACGGAACAAGGGACAAGCATACCGGCAACAACGACATTCATCATTTCATATACCAGTCAAGTCAGCCCCTGTAAGATCACCATTTGCTATTAAACTTGCGCTCAGATTTCCTGCTTGCGCCTCTCATCCTTCATTTACAACCGGCAGACACCTACATGTATAACTATGTCTCAAGATCGCCCTAGACTGCTGGGCGGGTCAAGTTTCTGAAATCGTCACCGAAGAGACGTCCGTTGTCGTCGGCTTTTTTCGCTATCGTCTCCTAGCATCTCTTATCAATCCCATTACGTGGGCCGTTTGATACGTGATACGTCGATACCGATGGCGGTATCAAAAGTCTACACCCACGGAAGAGAAGCACCTATCTAGATCGGTAGGCAACCTCATGGCGGCCAGCATCATCAGCCTTGCATCTGCGGCACGACCTGTCAAACATCATTCTGCGTGGGCCGGCGGAGATTCGTGCATGCATGTGGATCAGACAGCCAAGGCGCATGCTTTCTGAATGTTGATTTGTGACGGTTCCGCCAGCTTGGGTCGTCAGGCTTCTTCTGTACGACCTCATCCGCATGATGGCGCATGGATGCATGCATTGTTAAGCTCCCAACCCGGGCGGCGGAAAGCGAAATTATTTGATCGGAAAGACAATGAAGGACAAAAAATTGACTTGACAATAAAGAACCGGGCTTCTGTCAAGTCAACCCAGACAACAGAGTGGGGGAGACAAAGCCCCCCTCGGGAGATAGTTTGAGAGGCTTTCCAACCCTCCCAACCAAATGGTCGCCGTCTCTATGATAACCTCCCACGCTAATGAGTAAGCAATCTCTACGGAGGCGCACATGCAGCCCGCGATGGCGACTCCGGCTACATTTGTCTGACCTAATCGACCGCACGCCAGTCAGCCGACTGATGCAAGAGCCCGATCAGACGCCCGCGTCTTGGCGTCGGGACGTGTAGCCATAGTGATATCTGGAACGATACGCCAGACTACAGGTTACTAGGAGTCATTGGGTGTCTATATACGTAGGCACCAGCGAAACAGAAACTGCCAATGCGCTGAGTGGTTTATTCCCTCACCGTCAGCTGGGTTCGAGGTTTTGGAGGCGGTGTGGCTATCGGTCGTGGAGTAGTCGTTGAAGCTGGTGAAGCAATCATGAAAGATCGCCGCAACCAATAATACCGCCAAGAACCAAAAACAGGAACAAGCAGAGGGAAATCTGAACTACGGGCTCCCAGAATGGTTTTCGTATGCTTCCGGCAACTAGTGAGGTAATCCTACCCCATGCAAATGTTCTTTTTCGTCCACGGTAGTAGCGTTTCATGGCCGGGCACCATCTTTCGATCTGTCTTCTATGATAGGGATGCCATCGGCCTTCTAAGGACGCAGCTGCTTAGGGCCCATCCGCGCCAGCCAGGGAGAACTGTTGGACAGACGCCTACCCTTGCCGGCCCGAAGAGGCAACCCACAGGCAAATAGTTTCCGTCCAGTATAGACCGGAATGCCGAACCGGAGCTGCACGAGTTCAGCCATCCGTGCGAATGGCTCCGGTGTCACATTTTATTGGGTGGGATAACGGCAGGCCGCCGTGATACGTAGAGCAGCAGACAGTTGACATGCCGTCTTGTCACGCCCCCTTTGACTGTCGAGTCAATAGATTGTAATTGTGACACAGCACATGAGAGGGAGCGTCGTTACATTCCATCCGTCGGGCATGCTCATCCCGTCTCCTCGCCGTTAAGCGAGTATAAAGCCCTTCTCGGGCAGTATGGCGTACGTAATTGCTTCGCCAGAGTTTTGGATGAAGAGGATGAGCCGCATACGCCTCATTCCTACCTAAGGCAGTTAAGTCGTTTAAGCGTAAGGCTGGATGTGATCTGACCCTTCGAGGTCTATCAATCCTAAGTAGTGTATAGGTGATAACATACGCACAATCCCAGCGTATCCAGGCCTTGACTTGCTGAGGATGACAATGGGTACATAAAGTGGGAAAGAAAATACAAGGAAAAAACACCGGAGAAAGAGGACTAGACGTGCCAAGACCGTCACTTGGGAGGAGCCGCGGTGGGCCGCCATAGGGCCTCGGCTATACCTGCTAAGCACGGGATAAGCCAGATGGGTAGGTCCAGTAAGTACCTCGGCATCTCGCCTCGTGACCGTGCGTGCTCTCATCAACAATTGATTCATCTGTATCCCTGTGGCCTGACAACAGTCCACGGCCTCTTCATTCAACCGCATATCGTATCATAACTGACATTTGTCCCGAGACAACCTCCTGGCGTTTAACCATATTCCCGTGTCATTTGGACTGTACTTCCCAAAGCCGGTAATTAGGTGGTGTAATCCCACACCACTCGGCTGCCGCTTTCCCTGGGCTGCACCGAAAACAAGGGCGAGATGCCGTTCGACACCGAGCTCACGCGCCGCTTGGGCATCAAGGTTCCCGTCATACAGGGAGGAATGCAGCATGTGGGCTACGCAGAGCTAGCGTCTGCCGTATCGAATGCGGGAGGGCTGGGCATCCTCACAGCGCTCACACAGCCCACGCCCGAGGACCTGCGGAAGGAGATCCGACGGTGCAGGAAGATGACGACGAATCCCTTTGCTGTCAACATCACCCTGCTCCCGGCCCTCGTGCCGCCGGACTACGGCGCGTATGCCCAGGTTGTGATCGACGAGGGGGTCAAGGTGGTCGAGACGGCCGGCAACAGTCCCGGGCCAGTCATTTCGATGCTCAAGAAAGCCGGCGTCATCATTCTCCACAAGTGTACGACCATAAGGCACGCACAGAGCGCGATCAACCTCGGCGTCGACTTCCTGTCCATAGACGGCTTCGAGTGTGCCGGGTGAGTTTATGCCTCGCTCGCCTCGTCTTGACCGGCCGCCGTCTCTTGCCCCTTCTCATTGGCGGGCTGTCGTATCACTAACCCGTCGGTGCAGACACGTGGGCGAGTCAGATATCACCAATTTTATCCTGCTCAGCAAGGCGCGTCAGACTCTCAAGGTACCCTTCATAGCATCGGGAGGATTCGCCGACGGCCAGGGGCTAGCGGCTGCCTTGTGTCTTGGGGCCGAGGGCATCAACATGGGCACGCGCTTCCTGTGCACGGTCGAGGCCCCAATCCACGAGAACATCAAGAAGCAGATCGTCAAGGCCCAGGAGTCCGACACCGCCCTCGTGATGAGGCGGTGGAAGAACACTACCCGATTGTACCGCAACAAGATCACGGATGCCGCCCTGAAGGTCGAGAAGGAGAGCAAGACGGGCGAGTTCGCGGAAATCGCACCGTACGTCAGCGGGAAGCGAGGACGGGAGGTCTTCTTAAACGGAGACCCGGAATTTGGCGTAAGTCATCTAGCTACCCCATTTTTCCGTTCTACAGCAGATGTCTGACCCGCGTATCAAAATAGGTCTGGACTGCTGGGCAGGTCATCGGCCTCATCCATGATATCCCGACTTGCCAGGAACTAGTGACTAGGATTGAGAAGGAGGCCGAGGAGACATTGAGGTCGAAACTTGCACTGGTGAAACCACAGAGTAAGCTATAGAAGATGTGTGCATCGTAACTTTTAGTTATTTTGTTATGGTAGAACAGTCCTACTCCGGGACGGCGCTAAGTGGGAGCGAGTACGACCGCCAGGCCCTAGATATCGGACGACCTAGTTAATTATCTGGTACAGAATAGACATAACGTGTAACCACAACAAACAAACACATGACCACTGAGTGGACGTGTATCTACTGACGCCCAAAATTCCTCCCATATACGCCGTCCGACCCGGATGAACCGGCCTCAAGAGTAACTCCCTCCCTCAAAGAATAACCCCCTTATCTAAGAGCACCCCCCACCTCCCTCCCAGGTCAAAACATGCAAAGCGCGCAAATGGTAAATTCGAGAGCCTATCGGGTCCACCAACCCCTGAAGCCCTATCCCGCCACGAATCCCCTATCTCACAACCGCGTCCTCACCGCACCCCCCTCCATAACCCAAAACGACCAAGTACCCGGCCAAGAACCCGACCAAGAATCCGACCAGCCAGACTGCTCACTATCCCATTACTGCTCATACGCTCACTCGCCGACGCTCCTCCCGCGGCCTTATAACCCGGCCCTCACACGGGAACGGGGAGCCAGCCGGCCGAGGAAGATTACGGGAGAAAGGGGGGACAAACATACCCGGATAGCTGTTCATCTACACATGCTAGGAATCGGACCTAACTCACGATTTGGCTCTGCCTATAACTGTCACAAGCCCACTGCAACTGTACCAGATTACGTAGAAGTCGCCCATTTTGTGGGCATTTCGTGGGCATTTCGTGGGAGCGGGTGTCGCATCTTGCCCCACAACAGATGGTTCCCGTGGGCATTGGCTGATTGCCTAACTTTCTACTGTATATCGTTTTGATCCCATGGGTACACGCCCGTAGAAACTCGATAGACAACCAACCCACCCAGCCTCGGCTATAAATCCCACCTTCTCCTTTTCCCAGTCCGCCCACCTCCTTTTGCTTTTCCCACCTCCGTGGCTCTCTCTCTCTCTCTCTCTCTCTCCTTCCGTCATCCCACCCTCCCCCTCTCCATCCCGACTTCTCCGCCCTAATGATTACGCCAAAGGTGGGGGGAGAAAAAAAATAGGGAGGCGTGTATCTACGGCTGGCGTCAACGTACGCATACGTATACCTATACGCCCCGCCCCCACCCCCCACCACTTTGCTTTTACCGGGGTCTGGACCGCGAGACCCTCCTACCTACCTAAGCTGACTAAC
>QJOA01000950.1:0-19126 GCA_004155915.1 Monosporascus sp. CRB-9-2
CATTGGGATATCACCAACGCTTCAGAAAGCAAAATCTTTCGAACAGCAGGTCCCTTCCTCACAACGCCATACGCTGCTATTTCTAAGTCATGTACAAAGGGACAAAAGGGTTCGGAGGAAAGGCATTGTCTGGCGGTTGAGCTTTATACTGTTGTTTATCGCGTTGCTTGATAAGCCGGTGGTGGTGGGTCATCATTCTCCACCCAAATGTCTCCCCTCTGCTGCTTCTCGTCGTATACGCGACGCGCTATCTCCCCCGCCATCTTCATAATCCAGGCCTGCTCCAGGATTACAGACGAGGTGTCGGATCGGACGGGTCGCGGCCTGTCTAAGTTGAAGGGGCTCTTGGCAGAAGCCATGGCTTCTAGCGCCTTCTGTTGGCGAGCTGATATCGCCTTCTCGTTGCTCTCATTTGGTGGTGCCACGGCAGCTTTCTCCTCACTGGCTGGGGCTTGGAAGATGTCCATGTTCAATGCGGGGCGAGAGGGCAGTCCCTTGTTTTCGGATGATCGCCGTCGGCTGAAAGGTGGTTCTGTCGGTTGAGTCACCTCTTCGGCCTCCTCGGGTATTGTTGATACAGGTATAACGGGCTCCGAGTTCGGACCAGTAAAGGAAGTTGACTCTGAAGCCGAGACGCTGTCGCCCATCTCGGCCGTCTCGCTGCTCGTATCCAGACCGGTCTTTGAGCGGCGGAGGTTAACAACACGAGTTTTCTTCTTTCGCGATGTTCGTGGCCTGCCCATTCCTAATGACAAGCCGTTTGTATACGAACCATGACCGCTGGTAGATGGTCTTGAAGGGGAGCTTCCCTGGTCCATACTAGCATCGGTGAATGTGTACGTCGTAGAGCCTACTTGCGATTGCATACGCGAAAGGCTAGGAGTCGCAAGGGGCGTGGAGGGTCCACTGCCATATTGCTCCATAGGGCCCGTCCAAGCTCTGAACATCACGTCCCGGATTCCGGGAGTGAATAGGGATAAGGTGCGATGAGAATCACTCAGCGCTGCTAGTCGGAGTAGATTCTTCTGGGAGAAGAGGGACTGCAGTTCCGATGCTCGCTCAAAGGTCATCGATGCAATTTCATTCGCATCCAGTACATGGCCGGTAGAATCGACGGCCTCTTCAGGTAAATTTGCAAAAGGGTCGACCGCTGCCTCGTTGTCTGTCTCCTTCGGAGCTTCTTCTTCCCTAGGAAGCTGGTCGGGGCAGAAGAGCCGTAGCGAGAGCCTATGTATGATGGCAGGCAACTCCTCCATCATCAATGTCCGTAATTGAGCTTCGATGGTTTTTTGGAGATAATCTCGGACGAACTGGATCGAGTCAAAGGTCGAAGAGACCTTGAGAGACTCGAGAGGATCATTTCGGAAGACTAATGTGAGGCCTTTTTGCTTCGAAAAGACCAATATGACGAAGCCCGAGAGCTTGATTTCGGATAATGTAATGGATAAAGGTATCGTCAGTCCTGCTGCAGCTGCCAGCGGCTGCGGTGATGTGAATGTCGGTTTAGAGGAAAGATAGGTATTCAGGGGGTTTGCCTGTGGTCGCTATATTAGCATCTATTATAACACCCGGGTTGGAACCCAAGTTTGAAACAACTCCGGAATATCGCGGACCCCTGTGTTGGCAATTTCGGGACTTCATGCGCAGGCTGTACTGGCACGAAGCCTTACGAAAATCCGAAGAAACATTCATAAGGAGCGCGGGCCACGCTGAGTCAAAGGAGGTCCTATGAGCACTCGCTCTGCTGGTGATACCAGGACAACTGGCGATGCAGAAATTCCCCGGCCCAGTTGGAAAGCCCAGTTTTTGGTGGCGCAAGAGCCCATCGACGTAGGTACCTAACTTGATAGGCGCAGCGTGTAAAGTGGGCATACCACATCGCCTATAGCTCCTTGCCTCCTCTTCAGAAACTCATGTATAATGGAGACCGCACATACTTGCACCCGGGTCCTAAGCGTGAGGTACGCATCGCCGGAGTAGGACATCTTGAAGATGCCGCGAAACCTATCCTCAGCAAGGTCTCCTATCTCGAGGATCTCGAGCTCGGGCGGGACGGAGCCCAGGTTAAACTCGGTGACGAGGATGTCATCGACGATGATGGGGGGCTTCGGCGACTTGTTAAGGGCGGTCGTTAACAGGTCGCGTGCTCGAGCGTAGAACTCGGCGTCGGCCGTCAGCGGCGACCAGTTGAAATTGAAGGCCATTGTTGAAATAGGCTTCACGGATACATGGTTTCTATTCGTATGACTCGAATCCAGAGCCGGGCCGCGGCGGGTGTGGGCGGGCGGGCAGGCGGGGGCCGAAAGAGATTGGCTCGATAGTCGAGGGTGCGTGCGTTTGGCTGATAAGAATCGTCGACGTCGGTTCTAGCAATAGGTACACGCAGTTGGTAGTTCTTAGGAGCTGTTAAACTTGAATCAGGAAAAGAAGCCCAATTCTTGTAGCTGAGTGGTTATCGACCTTGAAGATAGGTAGTTTCATACGTAGGTAGTAGCGCTGGCGATCCGCGGCGGGGTGGTGGTGGTTGAATGATAGTTTTAATGATGCGGTGTGCGAAGGGACCGGCCGGAGTTAATTATTTTTGTTCGGGAAAGAGGGCGGTAAGGAGGATCGTGCGTGGTGTGGTGTGTGGCATGACGCTGTGCAGCATGGTTGCAGTGCTTGGAAACTCACTAAAGTAGAAGCATGACGAGAACTTTTGGGTCTTTTGCACAATTACATAAAACAGATGTGGATCTCAACCGGTATGGACGGGGATGTCGGTGATAAGGAGACCGGCGAGCGCGCATAAAAAGAATAATAATTTCCCCCTCACCACTGCATTGGCTTTTTAATGATCCACGAATCTGGGTTGGAAGTGGAGCCGAAAAGAGAAACATGACCCGCTGAAACAGCCTAGAGTCGATCGTTGGTCTGTATCAGCGGATGATAGCATTGGCCAATATAACCGAAATGTGGAGGAGAAGAAGGGGGGGAGCAGCATGAGATTGTGGTCGTCCATTAAAGAAAGCCCATGTGAAAAACCAAGGCAGGCCGTCTCTTCCGGCTTTGGCCGATTCCTGTAATGCCCACCATCTTTTGCCTGCATTCGGAACAGGATCGATATATCATGCGGGCCGTTGTAACCTCCTGGATGATTTAGGAATTGTTACCCGGTGACCTCTTTGTCCTAGGTGCCTTCGTTTCGGGGGGAGTTCCCAGAAAGGACCATAGATATCTCTTCATCGCGACGGGATTTCCTCGAAGAATCATTGGGTATGGAGGCTGTACGCGTTTAAGCACACCGGCTTATATGTAAACAATATGGTGTTGCCCCTCGAAGTAGGACATCTAGGAAAGGCAGATACAAAGCCAAAATCGTAGATGGTCAGGTTTAGGATGTATAGTATAGACTCTTGTCGTATCACTAGTTAGGTAACTACTATACATTATTCTATAAATCATATTGAGCAGTGATTACATGTATTTCTATTGTTCAAAGACCCCATACCGCTCATGCACTATAATCAAGCGCATCCTACCCCCTTGTCATGCCATTCCCAGATGTTTCAGCTCGTGTAACGCATAACAGACATCAAAGATGGCCCTCGTGCATGAACCGAGACAAGAATGTACCGAAATAAAAATAAATGCAGCCATATATCATGTATGGCCATTTGAACCGAGCACGCAATGCGTCTCCATAGGCGGGTCCTCCTTCCCCTCGTAGAAGCCTTGCTCGACGAGGCGCCGGTGCGACTCCTGCCAGTACGTCTGCTTCTCCTGCCAGTTCTTCTTGTCGACGTCGGCGAGCTTGATGACAACGGGGGCGTCGTCATCCTCATTCACGGGCAGCCGCACGAAGCAGGAGCAGTCGCGCAGCGTCATGGCGAGCCCGAAGCCCGGGTCCCCGGGGCTGTCGAACAGCGCGCGCCCGGGGGGCGGGTCGCCCTCGACCTGGAGGTCGCGGAGGCGGTCGAGCACGTTGTTTCCGGGGGCCCGCAGAGCCGCCGCGAGGCGCTCGCGGTCGCGCCGGGACCAGTCCGCCGGCGCCAGGCGCTCGACGGTGGCCGCGACCACGGCGGGGTCGTCGTGGACGAGGCCGAGCGGGCACATGGGGGCCGAGACCTCGACTGCTGCGCCCTTCTTTAACATCTGGCGGTTGCGGAACGTCTCGCGCGCGCACGTGCGGCAGCGCGTGGCCCCCGGCGGCGCCAGCGGCGACTGCGTGAGCCACTTGGGCTTGAACTCGAAGGTGCGGTAGCCCGGGGCGGGGCCCATGTCCTGGATGAGCATGGCGGCGCCGGGGCGGATGACGCTTCTGCTGTCGTTGCCGTCGCCGTGGCCGTCGTGGCCGTCACCACCACTACCATCCTTTCTACGGCCGCGGCCGCGGCCCCCGTTGGCGTTGGCGCGCGCGGCGTTGAGGCGCTCGGCGAGGCCGGGTGAGATGGCGACGAGGACCTGCGGGACGAGGTTCTCGCGGCCGACGCGGCGCTCGACGAGGTCCTCGTGGAAGCGCTGCAGTGTTGTATAGTCGCAGGGCGTGACGCCCGGCGTGGCCTTGGGCACGCGCAGCAGCGTCGCCTCGAACTGGCCCCTGGGGACTGTGGGGCCGCCGTCATCCTCTGGTGGGTCCCTTATGCCGAAGACGACGTTGGCCCGGCCCTCGGCGACATACTCGAAGTCGTACTTGTCGAGCGCGTCAACGAGGCGTTGGCGTGTCTCTGGCGTGATGATCGATTCCGCATCCGAGCCCGAGGCCGGGAGCGGTCGCGACAGCTTTTCCCATATGGCCTCCATGCTGAATAGGGGGCGAGTTGAAGATTGTATGCCCAAAGTTGAAGGCCCAAGCTTGTCCGGCTTTGTCTTCCAGGCTCTGTGACCTCGTACTCGCTTCGGATCACTTTCTCCGCCGGATCAAGCGATTGACGGGAGTCGAGCCGAGTTGCGAAATTATATAACAGAAATGCTATAGTCTGCGAAGGGGTGTCCCTTTTCGGCGTCCGGAACTGAAGAAAACGAGCGAACGGCGTAGTAGCGAATGAACGGAAACGATACAGTCGCTATGAGGACTGCTGAGAAAATTGCCGAAGGGGGAAGAATTCTAACTATTAAAATTACACCATGGCTGAAATCTTTAAATGCATTGGCACAGAGAAACAGTATTGATTTATACTTTCATGTTGGTTGTAAAATGATTCAAGGGCAGACCCTTTGGAGCTTGGTTCTGGCGGCGAGGTCGGGTGAATTATGACACCCATTGTGGCGTAGCACGGTCATGTCCGCAAAACACTGGGTCAAATACGACCGGATCGAGAATAGTAACGGAACAAGGATCAACAGCTCCACGAACTTGGGTCACGTTCAGGGTCTAGATGAAGACGCCTATTGAAGAGACCGCGCGTCCATATTGTTTCGTAGCATTGTGGCAATCTATTGATAAGTGTGGCGCCTCCAGAGAGAAGCTAAGTGTAATCGAAACCTAAGTTAGTCCTTTCTAGCATGGTATTAGCCCCCCAAACGCCATATAAATTCCAGCCCATGTAACATGTACGCCCCTGTATTCAGATACCAGCAGCAGTAAAGCTCAACAAGCTGCCGAAAGCTAGTCCAGCGACGAGGGAGAGTCCCATGAAGCTACCAGACGCCTCGCGCTCTCCTTCCTCGACCCATTCCCCAGCAGCCATCATACAGTTAGAGGCGAGCCAGCCGTTGGTCAACCCAAAGAGAAACTGGACCACTACAAGGTAGAAGATGTCGCTGTTTATTACGGCACCTGCGCCGTGGAGGTTGCAAAAGCCATAAAGGGGTAAGAATATCAATCGCGCGATGCTTATCGCGAACAGTACAGCTGGTCGTCCGGTATAAGGGAGTAGCAGCGTGCTATATCTCCCACCGAGGTCTCCTAGGTTCCAAAAGAAGAAGCCGAGAGGGATGAATGCGGCAGGCTGTAGAAGGCCACTCGCCTCTTCCGGTGGCGTAACCGAGAGGATCTTAGGTGTGAAGACCGGGAAGAACATGGCGACGACGAAGCACATGAATACACCACCCGCCAGCCAGTGTAGTTTCCTAAACAGTGTGGACATGCTAACGACTCTGCGTGCGGCACGCTCCGCTTCCTCTACGCTGGTCATAGAAGCAGCCATCTGGTCCATCATCCGATTCTCGACAATGCGATTGTGGCGCTGCACCAACGGGATGAACGCTACGATGGCAATAATTGATATGATGACAGCGGTGAGGAAATAGATGAAAGCGGCAATCCCGATCTCAGGTGTAGCCTCATCCTCATGTGCACCCTGCAGCGCATCCTCTGGTGGAGCGACCAGGACAGAGATGACCTGAACGAGTGGAGGCAAAACACCAGCGACGCCCTGACCAGCCATGATGGCCTGCATATACTCGGGCCTTCCAAAACTGGACGCGAATGCAAACGCGCCGTTCTGAATCAAACCGGCAGCCCATGAGGTCAGTGCCACCATACACAACACGTAGGAGAGATAAGCCGAGGGCGAGGCATCGAGAAATGTACAGGTCGAAAGGGTCAGCAGTGCGAAGACAATTACGTTTATGTAGAGAGCTGAGTTTATTCTGAACGGATAAGAAGCCGAGTATTGTATGTTTGTCAGGATCAACATGGCCACTAGGTTCGTAATCGTCGATACGGATAGAATTGCGGGCTGGAAGTTTTGCAGTGCCCAGTCGTCTTCTTGGAAGCGACGCTGGAAATATGGTGCTGCGGCAAGGAACATATTCCTATGAATTGAATGTCAGCTTCTGTTAGTACTGACATAGCGGATGCAAGAGCGCGTACCATGCCCACAGCATGGCGACACCGAGCAAGGTGAAGATGCCATATTCGATCCAGGAGAAAGGCAAGTCATCGGCCACATTATGAGAACTCAACGTCCTTTCATGGGATTGGGATTCCTCATTCAATGGTTCATACTCCGGCTCGTCGGTTTTATTCCTCTGCAGAAATGACCTTATACGATCCATATTGCTAGGCGGCTTTCGTTCGAACGGTACGTATGTAGCACGGGTGAATATTGCGCCTCGAGATTACATGGGGTTCTGTCTGGTCGATGAGGGTTTGAACTTGCTTAAACAGCGCGACACGGGGAAGGATATACCAATATGTCAGACCATCTTTAGATGATTAGAAAGCTGTGACAGCAATGCGCTCTGTCATGACTTGAGCTAGAGGTGGGATGGAGTGAGATCTAAATGGTCATTCAGCCATACTTGTATCATGGGATGGAAGATGATAAGGCGAGAGCCGGATGCCGGAGCATCACAACGGCTTTAGCGCCGCGCTAACTACACTATATGTGATCACTCCCAGTAAAGGAGCCCCAGTAAAGGCAACTAGAGGGCCCCTGGTACCCCCGCATTAAGTCAGGAATGATACGCTTCCTACCTAATGTCTCATTGGCTGCAGAGCTTCGACCGCAATGTACTTCAGCTTTCTTACCATCCTCAACATACTCTCAATCATTCAACGTACATCGCGTTTGCCAGTCTTCAGCAAGGCACTATTCCCTAGTAGATTGGTAGCACCCGGGACACCACAGAGTAACCCAAGAATTTACTCTACCTACCTTCTCCTTTATAACTTATACCGGTTAACAAAGATGAGTCTTCAGACGGAAACTTCAACTCCCAGCTAGGAGTGGACGGAGGGTAAACGCAAGAAGTCTTTCTGCTACCTGAATAACTCTAGCGCCACTCATCTCATCAAGGCATTCTAGGGAAATAATTCGCTTATCGCCTTTTATATATTCGATTAAGTAATAAAAGATCGTCTATAGATAAGAGGTGTTCTAGGTAGCATCCTGCTGCTTGAGCCTACCAGTCGGTAACACTTAAAAGCACTATCTGCCAACAGATTAATTTAAATTATTTAAAGGTTTTGTCGGCAAATGTGAGTTGCAATTCAGTCTAGGTTGCTGTTCTAAGTTACTCATTTGCAACTGGGATTGGGAGCAGCCAGATATAGGCTTCAGCTCCTTTGCCCTTGTAATCCTAGGGCCACAAATCAAAGCCCTTTTAACAAATCACCTCAACTGCGGACATGCCCTCATGGCCCTAGGTTGCCATAAAGCCATTTAGACGTCGCCGGCGCCCTCAAACCATTAAAAAATGACTTCGTTTAACTTATATACGTCTTTAAGTCCTTAGGGGATAAAGTGCGCCATTTTTTAATTCCTTTCTATCGTAAAAGTCTTTCAGCTTCGGGTAATCTTTCGTTATATATTCGTATTCCCTATCATTAAAGCAAAGTAGCTAACCGTGTTTATTTTATACGGGCTTTCTATCGTAAGCCCAGTAAAGTCTATATTGCTGTAGCGGCAGTTATTCGGCTAGTGCGCTAAAAAGGGGGGAGAAAAATGTTCGTAAATAGGTAGGCATCGTTGGGGAGGCAGTCGGCGAGGGCTCGAGTGGGGGTAACCGTCTGCGGCGGTGATGGGGACGATACCTTCAAGTTATATCGTGTTTTCCTTGTTCTGTTCCTCACGGGCAGCTCATAGCTCCAAATAATACCATATCTTAATGCTGCCCTTAAGGGTTACTTAAATTAGCAAATGGGTTTGTGATGAGGTGTGGGATAAGAGAGGCCCCTAGTACCTGAATAGCGAAATAGCATATATAACTTGATATTTTTGCGCAAAAGTAGATATCGGCGTCATATTTCTTCCAGATTACGTCCTGTCTTTTCATTGTACTGTGTATACTTCTCAAGAAATCCCCCCTGGTTCTATTGCGTTTCTGTAGTTGGGCTTGTTTAAGAATAAACATATTCGTTATACGTCTAGGTAAAAGTAAAGGAAGTTGCTACTAGACCAATTTTCGAGCAGTCGTCGTAAGGACAATCGAATAGGGCGCACTTCCCTTTAAGATGCTGATCACAGATATGCCTCGCCAAGCTATCAATACGCCATAGCTTTTCTCGTTAGGTCTTTCCTACTTCATCATCCGCCTAAACGGCAGAAAGGACAGAATGGTGAAGAAGCGCTTGCGCATTCCGGCGTGGCTTACATTGCAGGCTGCGTGATATTGTCGTCCTTCGCCTCCGATATCCCGGAATTCAGAAGACCGGGGCAAGAAACGACGGACTCTGTAACTATCCGGGAATCGGTTGGCTGGCGGCCGCGCGTCGCTTGACGGCGGCATGGGCTCTCTCGCCGCTTGCATAGCTGGATCAGTGTTCTTACGAGGTCCATACGCAACAGGTAAAGCTGATCCCTATTTGACATGTTCTGTATCCTGGGAGAATAAGCGTGCCACTCGAATCCGTTCGGGGAGTTCGTATTCGATTATTGGCGGTGCGAGCACGGTGGACGGCTTGATACGATTTAGTTGCAGATTGACTTCCTCAACGTATATTAAGTCATGGAATTCCTTAATGGCACATTAAAAGCGTTCGGCTTTCAACTTCTAACCGAAACAGTCGGCTTTCTTTTATAGTGATCGTATCCGGGTGCTATCTTCGTTCCCTGGCGTCTTCCCGGGAACGGTAAACTTGCCACTTTTACTATTGCAATGCCTTAATTCTCTTCTTACGGTATCTTATTCGGACCTTAATTAACCTCAAATTTTTGGTGGTCTGTAAGGGCTGTTAACGCATGGCCATGACGTAATTAGGAGTTGCCCGGCGAGATGGATTAGATCGTGCTCAGAGGTCGAAGCAACTCCACCGAAGTCCACGGATTGTGCAGTGGATTGCGTAATTGCCAAGCCCACGCCACCTATTTAGCCCTTCCTGAAATGGACGTTTATTTATTTAAAACTTTCGTACATGGATATCGTGTGTATAATAAATGGTTTTTATAGCGATATAGATTTTGTTATTAATAAAGCTTTATTAACGTTTTATACAACTAAGCGTAACATAATAATAAACTTAATACTTTTTCGCATTTTGAAATAATAAATTCAAATAATTTATTAATAATATATCGTATTAATTTAAATTAATCGGAAATTTTCTTTTCGTTAAACGTATTTATAACTTTTATACAAATACGCGCATTATGTCCAGGCTTGTCGTAAACGGCATACTTCCGTTTCTTGGTTTTAACCCTTTTACGATAACCTTTTTTAGCTGTTATTAATTGCAATTTCTATTACTCTTTTTTTTAAAAATTAAGAAAGTTTGTCTTTTTTATATAATAAATATTTCTTGTTTAAAAGACGTTTATTTTTAATGTTATAACGTTTATTTAAAATATAATTCGTTTTACGTAATTAAAATTTTTTTTCCGTAAAATTATTTTTTATTAACGAATTACTTTAATAATTTTTAAATTCTTTTTATAAATAACGTTTTTATTTCGTTAATTTTTTAATATTTTTTAAAAACTTTTATAAATAAAGAACAAATAAAGCCGGTAAAAGTTAACGTGAAAACGGTCGGCGTAACTATAATTAAAAAAACCTTTAATTCGGAAAAAAAAATATTATTAGAATTAAATAAAATAAAGTTAAATTTTGCAAATTTAAATTTAACATTATCGGACGTTATAATAACTTAAAACATATTATAAAAACCGGTAAAAGAATCTTTCCTAGTAATATAAATATTATAACGTCGTATTATATTTTCGATATATAACAATAAACGCGTTTTAAAATAAAAAATTAAAATACGTAAAAAAATTAAAACCGATACGAAAAATACGCCGGTATATGGAATATAATAATATTATAATTCGTATAGTTAATAGTATTCGAATTTTATCGAATAACAATTTTCGTAACCGTTAAAAATAAAAAACCGTTTTAAATTTTCTATATACGTTTAAATATATTTATTAAAATATTAAATCTATTTTAAATTTAATTTATTTATTATTTAATAATTATTATTTGATATTATTTTTTAATTAATTATTAATAATAAATTATTTCGATATTAGAATTTTAAATAACTCTTTTTATTATATTAATAAATAACGCTAAAACTTGATTTTAAAAATGAAAAAATAGAAAAATAAAAAACTTAAGTAATTAAATAAATTTTTAAATTTTAATTTTTAATGTTTTTAAAATTTTTAATCTTTTACGTTTATTTACACTTTTTACGTTTTTCGGTATTGATAATTATTATATTCGTTATTAAAAAAACTTTATTAAAAATTTAATTTGATTTAAATTATAAATATTTCTTTTATAATATTATACTTTACGATAATAATTCGAATAAATTTAAATTATTTATAAAACATTTTTAAATTTTCGAATAACGTTTTATACAAGCTTGCGAGCCGTTTTTGGGCACCTCGCAACAATAAATTCAAATAACTTAATAACAACATATCGCATTAATTAAAATTAATCGGATTCTTTTTTGCTAGACGTATTTATAACTTTTATACAAGTACGCGCATTTTGTCTAGATTTCTTGCAAACGCTATACTTCCGTTTCTTAGTTTTAACCTTTTTATAACGATCTCCTTTTATTATTGTTAGCTGCATTTTTTTACGACCCTTTTCTTTTTGGGTCAGAAAAACTTATTATTTTTATATAATAAATACTTCTTTTTTTTTTAAAAAAAAACGGTTACTTAAAATATAGTTCGTTTCGCGTAATTAGAGGTTTTTTTTTCCGAAAAAGAAAACGACTTTATATAATAATAATATATAACTTTTTATTATAAAATTAATCGATTTAAATATTTTTATTAACAAATTCCCTTAATAAATTTTAAAATTCTTTTTTTAAATTTTATTTCTATTTTATTATTTTACGAATATTTTTAAAAGTTTTTATAAGAGATAAAATAAAAACCGGCAAAGGTTAAAAGGGAAACGGTTAGCGTAAATATAATTAAAAGAACTTTTAAATCGGAAAGGACGTTATTAAAATTAAATAAAATAAGACTAACTTTCGTATCTCTAAATTTGATATTATCGGACGTTATAATAATTTAAAACGCGTCGTAAAAGCTGGAAATCTTTTTATTAATAATATAAATATAATGGCGTTATATTAGATTTTCGATATATTGTAAATAGACGTGTTTTAAACCCAAAAAATTATATATATATATTAAAAAGTTAAAAGCGATACGAAAAATACGTAAGTATATAAAACGTAATAATATCATTATTAACGTAATATTTTTCGAATTTTATTAAATAATAATTTTCGTTACCGTCGAAAATAAAACAAAAATAATTTTAAGCTTCGATAATATAAAAAGTATAATTAATATAAAAATTATAATAATAAGCAAAAAAACGTAAAACCGGATAACAAAGTTTTAAAAAATATGCAAAAACGTTAATTAATAAAGTAATTATAAATAAAATATATAAGCTCACAGGAAATTTTATAATATATTTAATTGTAAATAATACGATATTATTAATACGTTAATTTATTACGATACGAAAAGTTTATACGGCATAATTATGAAATAAATATACAAATCAGATACCGGTAATTAAAATTATAATAAATTCGGAAATTTATTAATATTAAAAATATAATAAAATCACGTATTAGTTATAACAAAACGTAAAAATAATAAAAAAGAAAAAAATAATATTAACGGTTCGTTTTCGTTTAACGAATTTTTATTTTATTTATTCGATAACGATATAAACGGTAACAAATAATCTTAATTAAAACTATTTACCGAATTATTTATAATCTATATTATAAACTTTGAACCTTTTGCCGTATATAGTATATTCCGGTTATTTAAAATTAAAGTATTTTTAAAAAGTTTATATTAAAAACTTTTCGGATAATTACGTTAAAATTATTTATAAATTACTTTTAGTTTTTTATTATATTAAACTAATTAAATTTATTTTTATTATTATTAAAAAATACGGTCTCGTTAACATTAATAAATTAGTTTTTTTTAATTTTATAACTTACGGTCGAAATAGTTTTAAATTCTTAATTATGTTTTTAATCTAAAATAAATATTATTATATAAATTAAAGATTACGAAGCAAAGAATAACCGGGTTTAATAATTTCGGGTCGAAAATTTTAAATAATATGATACTTATTTCGTAAAAAAGTATAATGGGTTTAAAATTTGCATTAAAAAATACGATATTTAATTAAAAATAAATTCCGAAAAAAATATTATTAATATTATATATATTATTTTATAAACGGCGGAATTTATTAATAAGTGTTAGGCATAAGCGTGTATTCAGTATTAGGGTTAAAATACTTGTTGTTGTATTGATCATGGAGTTTTTGGACCGTGTCGGTCGGGGCTTATTACTTATAGATGTGGCTTGTATAGTCCCCACCTAAGCCATAGGTAATCTCCGTGGCGTTTTATCTTAGAACCCTTAAAATTAATAGTTATCTAATATACCCTCTTAAGGGCTGTTTTTTTGGTAGCAGGCCCTGGATATAGAATATCGATTAATTAAAGTTATTCTCGAATTCTTACAAATTCTTAATAAATAATTCTCGAATCCGGCATTTTTATAATTTTTTTAATATCCGTTAATTTTAACTATTAAGTAAATTTCCCGAAAAGCGAAATAAAAAGGATTTTTATTAACTTATTTATAATTATATCGTTCGTAAAAATATATATTATTTCGATTTTCTCTCGAATTACTTTTTATTATAACTAATAATTATAAATATTTATATATTTTAATTTCGTTTAGAATTAAGTAATATTTACGCAAATAAGCTGAATAGTTTATTTAATATTATATTAAATATTAATAATTAAAATATCGAATCGAATTTTAAAATTTTTAATTAATCGTAATACGTATATAACCTTTTTCGTAGCTTAAATAAATGCTAAAAATTCCGTTTTTATTATAAAAAGAATTATTATATTTTGCTTATTAACGCGTTATTCGATAATATTACCGACTAAATATTTTATATAAATTTGGAAAATTTTTTAATCGATCGAATTATTAGGAAAAAAAATATCGTTAATTATTTCGAGAATATTTATTTTACTATATTTTAAAATATAATATTTTATTTTAAAGAGGTATTAAATAAGTTAATATATTTTTATATAATATTCCGGATTAATATTTATATTAAATTACGCTAATTTAAAAGTTATAAAAGTTATATCGGGATAAATAATAATTATAACGTATAATATTAAGTTAATTTTTTTTTAATATATTTTAATAAAATAATCGAATATAAAATTTTAATTAAAAAATAAATTTTTATTTTTTATAAAAATATCGGTTCGGCCAAAATATTTTTTTATTAGTTTAATTAATTTGTTAATATATAACGATTATAATAATTATATCCGACATTTTAAATAATTTGAAATAATTTTAATTTTTAAAAATTAATAATTTTTTTTTAATAAACTAATACCTTATTTTAAACTGGCTAATTATTACGTGGAAATATTTTTATTTTTATTTTTATTTTTATTTTTATTTTTATTTTTATTTTTATTTTTATTTTTATTTTTATTTTTATTTTTATTTTTATTTTTATTTTTATTTTTTGCATTTTTTATATAAATAATAACGATATCGTCGACGTAAAAGAATACGAAAATAATATTTTATAAGAAATAATGCAATTCGTAAAAAATAAAGATAAAATTTAACTAAATAAACGTTTTCGATAATTCTTTTTATTAAAGTAAAAAATCTTTTTTAATGCGTATAAAACTTTAAATAAACGTAAAATAATTTCCGGTTTTCGGCATTTTGGTAATATTTTTATATAAATATTTTTATTTAATTTTATATTAACGAAAATATTAATTACGTTATAGTATATCAACTTTAAATTACATTACATAATTATAATAATAGAAATTCGGAAAAACCTTTTAATGAAAATAAAAATAAAAATATTTTTATATTTTTTATAAACTTATTAATTATTTTATATTTTAAAACATTATTATATTTATTAAATTTATAAACGTATATTTATATATCATTAAGTAACTATTTTCCGTTTACGTGTTTACCGTTTTATTTTGTTCACGAATATATTTATTTATTTATAATTATTTAAATAACTTTTTTTTTTTACTTTCCGAAATTAATATTTTATAAGGTAATTTCGTAATTTTTTATAAGTTTTAAAAATTGGGAAAAAATATTTCGATAAAACTTTTATTTATTTATAATAAACGTTTAATTTGATTATATTCGAAAATATTAATTTAATTTTTATCTTTATATTATTAAACTAACGATATAAATAATTTATTATCCGGGTAATTTATATTTTCTTTATTTATTTTCCGTATTTTAATTTTATTATTAAGTTTAGACGTTTTATATTAAACTTAACCTTTTAAATTAAGGTACGGCATATAATTCCGGAATTAAGGATTTTATTAATATTTTTACGTTTTTTAAAAATAACGTTTATAAATTTTCTTTTTAAAAAACCGTAATAATTCGAATAATAACAGTTATTACGTTAATAAAAAACGGCGAAATAAAAATTAAACGTTAAATAGAAAACGAAATAAATATTCGTATAAAATTAAATAAATTTATACAAATTAGATTTTTTAAAAAGTCTTTTTATTTTATCCGAATTTATTACGTTTTCGCTTTTAATAACGTTATTTAAACCTATTTTTAATAGTTACGTAATTTTTTTTAAATTCTTTTGTAAACTATAAGTTCAAATTTAAAATACGAACTTTTTAAATATTTAACTTTATTAAAGAAATAATGTAACTTATTTTTAATTATTTTAAAAAAGTTATTTTTAAAGTTATTTAATTTATTATTAAAAATATTTTCTTTATTAAAAATAACGTTACGAAATATTATTATTTTATTTATTAAAAGATTTTATATATAATAAATATTTAATAATTAATATTTCATAAAGTAATTAATTTAAATTTTTAGGTTAAATTTTCGCTTTTTATTTTATTTACGTTATATGTTTTTTATTAAAACGTAAATTTTATAACCATAAAATCGGAAATAATTTAGGTAAGGTTTTCGGTTAATAATTATGTTTTTTTTATATATATTTAGTAAATATAGAAGCGTTTATATAACGTTAATTAGTTAAATATATATTTAAAGGTCTAGTTATATAAATATATTATAGCGTAATAAGTTTTTATTTATAAAAAATATAATAATATGCCGCTTTTTATATATAAATTATTTTCATTTTAATTATATTTTCCGAATATTTAACGCATTTATTTTATATTTATATATTAAATACCGAAAATTTAATTTAAACGTGTTTTTTAAATTTAAATAATGTCGGATTTGTTATTTTTTGTTATATAATTTATCGTTACATTTTATAATTTTTACTTTATAATTATAATTTCCGAAAACGATAAAACTATAATATAAAATTATTATAATTATTTCGGTTATTTTATTATATAAATATTAACTTTTAATATATTTTAAAAACGATTAATTATAAATATAATGTTATTAATACGGCTAATTTTTTTTAAGTTTTAAAAGTTAATAATTAATTGCGTTTTCGGTTTTATAGGTAAGTTTCGTCAAACTTTACGGTTTCAATGTTTTATTTTTTTATATCCGTATATATTATATTTAACGGTAATAATTTCGCGGTTTTTCGGCTATTATTAATTAAGGTTTTTAATCTTTATTTTTCGAAATAGCTTATAAAATAATTAAAGGCTTTTAGATCCGGGTAAGTAAGCTTTAAATATTATCGTTAAATATTAACAATATTCGAAATTATTTTATTTATAAATTAAATTTTTTCCGTCGGATAAAAAGTATTTTCCAAATTAGTTATAATAGTAAATATTTAATTGTTATTTAATTATGTTTTTCGGTTAACGTTACGATAATTAAATTATTTTTCCGTCGGAAATAATTATTAATCTTTTTATAATTTTATTAAAGGCTTTGTTTTTTTTAATAAACGTAATAATATTATGTTATAAGCAAATTTTTTAAAATATGTTATATTTTATAAACGTATTAACCGAAAATAATTTAGGTTTTTAAAACAAATATTTATTTTTCCGTATCTGAAAATAAAGATAATTATATTTTTAACGAATATATAAATATTTGGATATATTATTTTAAAATTTTAAAATCTATTAATTTGGATAAAAATATAAAAAATAATCTTTAAATTAATTTTTTTTTTAAAAAAAAAAATAAATAAATAACCGTTTTAAAAGTTGTTTAAAATGTTGAAAATATAATTTTGGTAATATTCATTTTACGTTTTAATTAATCGGATTTTTCGGATAATATTTTAAAATTTAAGTTTTTAATTGTTTTATATTAAATTTGCGATAATATTAATATATTTTTTAATTAATTATATCAAAATTTCGTTAAATTCTTAATATTCGCATATTTTATTTTTAAAGATAAATTAATAAGTTAATAATTTATGAAAGTTTAAATATACTTAATAAATAAATTCGGTAAAGTTCTCGTCGGTGATAACGTATTTCCGTTTTAATTTCGTTAATTTATTCCTTTAATTTCGATTTTTATTTTTACCGTATTTTCGATTTTTTTCATAAAAATATTAATTAATTAATTTTATATTTTGTTAATATTTAATAAATCGTTATTTATTTCGAAGTCCGAATTATTTATATTTCCGAACGTTATTTCGAATACGCTTTAAATAATTTACAAACGAATTTTTTTCGGATTATACGGAAGTATTAATTTTAAATTACGTTATTATTTTGCAATATTTTAAAGTATTAAAGTTAATTTATTTTTTATGTTATTTTAAATTGATAATTTAATAATTAAAAATGTTATTAAAAACGTTTTTAAGTTATTTATTAAATTTTCTATATCGTTAATTTTTTTAATATTTTTATTTTATATATTTAATAAAATTATTTTTTATTAGGTTATTCATATTTCGAAATCCTTTAAAAGTTTAGTAAATAATTTAATAATTATTCGGAATTTCTTTTTTTGTTTCCGGTTTTAATTCTTTTTAATAAATAATATCGGTTTTCTTTAAATTATTATATTATTCGTTAAAAACGTTTATTAATTTGCAAATTATAAATCGGTAATTAAAGAATATTAAAAATGAAATTTAATTCGTTAATTCCTTAATATTCTTTCGGTAATCTTTATAATTTCTATTTTCGT
Organism: Monosporascus sp. CRB-9-2; assembly: GCA_004155915.1. Lineage (NCBI taxonomy): Eukaryota > Fungi > Ascomycota > Sordariomycetes > Xylariales > Monosporascus > Monosporascus sp. CRB-9-2. Next base: position 18,084 of record QJOA01000950.1, read on the forward strand.
ATATATATATAACTTAATTTATATTATAATTAAATTTATTTTTGGTAATTATTTCCGTTACGGAACGATATCTTTTGCTAATATTTATTTATTTAATAAAGCTTAATACGACGGTTATACTGTTAGCTGTAAGCTCGATCGAAGAATTTCGAATAATTTATAAATTAACTTTGTAAATTAAGTAAGTTATAATAGCTTTTAATTCGTGTTTATATAATTATATAAATTTAAAGTTATTTTTTTAATTTAAAATTTATTATTTTATTATTGTTAATATTTAAAAGCTAAATAAATGTTTTTTTTATAACTTTAATTATTATAATTAAAGGTCGTTTGCCGTTATAATCGTAATATCGGTATTAAATAAAGTAAAAAAGTTTAAATTATTAACCATAAACGTATATTTAATATTAAGGTTAAAATAGTTATTACTATTATATTAATTATAAAGTTTTTAAATCATCTCGGTCGGAGCTTATTATATGTAAATATAGCTTGTATAGTCCCTATTTAAGCTACAGGTAATTTCCGTGGCGTTCTATCTTAAAATCCTTAATATTAACAGTTATCTGATAATAAGCTATAAATTATAATATTTACCTTTTCGATTAAATACTTGTTATATTTTTACCCTAAATTTTATTAAAATTAAACTTAATGTTAAAATCGAATTAATAAATATTTAATTTAATATTATAAAGCATAACGTGCCATACTAGTGAGCGCAACACACTAATAGGCGCAACACTTTTTGACACCCGTCAACTGCACACTTAACCTACTTAACCACAACACCTTAAATCAACTCAAATTAATCGAATACGTCTTTGCTAACTGTATTTACAGCTTCTCGACGAGTGCACGCATTATATCAAGGCTTGTTACGGACGCTATATGACCATTTCTTCCTGCCAACTTATATGCGACCGACCACCTTCAGTAACTGTTGGCAGCAATTTTTTGCTACGACCTTTTTGCAGGCTAAAAAAATTTGTTCATCCTATATAACAAGGATTTTTTTTTTTTTTTTTTTTTTTTTTTTT
>QJOA01000951.1:0-19076 GCA_004155915.1 Monosporascus sp. CRB-9-2
CTCGCGGCGCTGGCGCGCGCGCTCGCGGTCCCGCGCAAGCGAGCGCTCGTACGCCGAGTCCTGCTCGCTGCGCAGCGAGCGCGCGACCTCCTGCGCAGCCCTCTCGGCGCGCGCCGACGCCAGGTCCGGCGCGTACTTGGTCATGGCGGCCTGCAGCTCCGCGAGGTAGGTGGTCGGGGAGTAGAAGCCGGGGAGGCGCTTGACGATGCTCATGCGCGTGCTGCCGCTGCTCGAGGACGACGACGTCGAGGACTGGTGCTCGCGCGGCGTCAGGCACACGAGGCACGAGAACGGGAACTTGGTGCAGTTGTACTCGGCGGCGACCTGGTAGGCCTCGGAGTCGAGCACGTTGCCGCCCCAGACGAGCAGGTTGTTGGACGGCTCGGTGAGGAAGGCGACGACGGGGTCGGCCAGCAGCGTGTCGCGCATGAAGGTGGCCGTGTCGTCGTGCTCGGGCGACACGAGCATGACGAGCAGGAACTTGAGCTCGGCCTTGGCGGCGTCGAGCGCCTGCGCGAACCCGCCCTCGAAGAACGGCACGCGCGACGCGTTCTCGTGGTCCCCGTACTCCTCCTCGAACTCGCGCCGGAACCGCGCCGCCGTGTCCCGCGGCAGCAGCATCCGCCGCCCCATGGTGCCGCGCCAACCCCTAGTCACCGTCGTCGTGATGGCCCGCGGCCGCAGCGGCGCCGGCAGGAACGACAGTATGTACACGAAGGTGCGGAACAGCGTCGACAGTGCGCGGTACCCGATATTGAAGGGGCCGAAGAGCAGCGTGAGCAGGAATGGCGGGCGGTGGGTCGGCGTCTGCGGCTGTGGTACGATCCGCGGAGCCGGGTCCGGGCGGTTTCGTGGGTCCGCCGACCGGCGCGGCGGGGAGCGGCCGAAGCTCTCCTGCAGGTTCTCGTGCCGCGACGCCTGCTGCGGGATGTGGTCCTGTGCCGCCGTGGCCTCGGCTAGCGGGTCCGGGCCCTCGCCGTCGAAGAACTTGGACACGGCGATCTGCACGTTCCACTGCGAGCGCTGGAGGAGCGGCACCGCGTCCTTGATGTCCTGGGCCGTCACCGACGTGTATTGCTCGAGGGCCGATTGCTGCTCGGCCGTGAGCTGGCTGACGTCGATGCTCGCATGGTTCGCCATGGTTGAGTGCGTCGGTAGTGGGATGAGATAGCTCGTCTACGTATCATCCACCGCCAGCCATAAGTTGTGGGGGTATTTGACTTTTGGTGCAATAGGTGAGAAGGTAGTTTATATATAGCTGTGGACTGATTGATAATAAGCTGCGAGTTCTTCGCACAATCGCTCGATGAATTCCGTGGATGGAACAACACTCGGATAGGTATCGTTTTATCTTGGAAGGACACGACGACCACTTCCGGTCTGTACTTGGCCAAGTACTCAGTAGAGCAGATTATTGGAAGTGATGCAGATGTTGCGACTTGGTCAGGCTGCCCGGAGAAGAGACCTGAAATAGGCTGTAACTGGGAAACTGCGGCAGGCTCTGGTTAGAGATAAATATGTGTCTTGGACTGCGTGTACCAGATAGATCGTCGAGGTTAAGCTTTGAAAGGCTGCGATAAGTGAGGTCACATTGAGTTGTCAGTATCAGTCAATGGTGGGCACCGTAAAGTCCGGGAATCCGCCTAACTGTAAACGGTATCTTATCAGCATTTATTTAAAGCAGAACGTAACAATCCGTAAACTAAATCACACTTATTATTTATAAGTTTACGTACTACATACAAAAATGGAAGTTGAGGCTAACGCAGTCGAATCTTGGCATTCTTCGTGTTAGGTAAGTTAGGTACGGGACAGTGTCTGGACCACATATCAACTATTGCATATGCAGCTATAGTAGATACACTATGCACTTAGTAAGCTATCAAAGACTGGACCTGGTACTTGTAAGTACTTTATCCCACTGCATCACCCACACAGGCTATTATTGTATTGTACAGTACCTTACAGGAAGTATTCAGCCTCTTGTGGCTCCTCGGCCTTAATCGCTAGCCTCGTGGGCGCCTTATCCCATGCTGTTCTAAGTTAAATCCGATCGATTACGAAGGTCTCTGAGCACAATCTTTATTATAGAGTGCCGGCCAAGTTGCTCAATGGGCAAGCCGTCGCCCTTTGCTCATAGGAAGGAAGATGGTGCCGCTGTAAGGTGTCACTTACCTTAAAGCACGTACGTAATGTGTTGCATGTCATCATCTCTTTTTGTCCACTGTCTGTCTCGTCTTGAAAGAGCCCCTCCATAGCCCGATATACATACTTATCTATCCGAGCACCATACTATCTATACCTACCTATCTTCCAAGTCACCACAGCATTGAACTCTCGCTCATAATATATCTTTCAATATATACCCGTAGCCCGCCATTCCATTGCTCTTTTTTGAAGCCATCTAGCTTATTTGCTACAACTTAGGAATTGCGTTACAAGGGAGGGCCACGACTTCCCTAGCCCCGCGTCCCAGCTGCTGCCACTCCATGACGCGAAACAAAAGCCACAACTCCAACCGCGACAGCGAAGACCAAAGACGAGGTAGATGGACGGTAGCATCCGATGATTCTTTTATCACGACACGATTCACATGGCGAACGCGCGCTTCGGAAATGCCGACCGAGGAGGGAGGCAGATGGCCTCCCCCAGACCCAAGACTCGTGGTAGGTGTGGGAAGTGATTTCAGCTCAACGCGGCTCTGTCTAAGTTGCCATTACCACGCTTAAAGCCGTCCCAATTGTCCCAATTGTCCCTGCCACCGTCGTCTTCTTGTACAATGTCTAACATAACCCCGTTCCTACCTTTCTAGACGCCAAGGATACCCTTTGTCGGAACGTCTTGATATATGGCCACTGCCGCTACGAGGATCAAGGTTGCGCCTTCAACCACGAGCAACACAAGAACTCGCCCAATTCAAATGACGCGTAAGTTTACACATTCTATTCATGTACCATCGGCTTCCCTTTGCTTTCTTCGGGTCCATATCCCCTAGCCTAGCCGGGTTGGACCACATTCCACTTCACGGGTTTTACTCTACTCAAACCTGCGAACATTTTCCTACACCGCGGCAAAACGGGCCGAAGGAGGTTACTCTATTTACCTATACGGCCGGCTGGAGCATCAACACATGATTGTTCCGGATTTTCGGCAAACTCCGGACATTCTCGGCCGAGTTTATGACCGACGCGGAAATGGAACAAGAGGAAGGGTTTCAAGAGAAACAGACAGAGGTCTCCCTACCTTGGGCGGGCGTTGAAAATCCGGGATACGAACCTGCCTTACTCGTTACCCCTCGAGGTAGACATCCTACACCCCGACAGGCAGCACCTGTTTCGTTCCGGGCAAGCCCAGGCCGCCGTCTTGAACCCAAGGCTACTCCCGGAAGCGGCGCGGTAGTTCCTTCTCCGGGCATGAAAGCCACGCCGTGTCAGATTTCGTCTGACGATGCCAGTGCACCAGCCACCACCTCACCAACCGAGGTGGCAGAGGCTCTTTCGGTACTAGCGGAGAAGGTCGAAGCGGACCAACTACGGTTCAGATCAGTCTCAGAACGCTTAAGCTCGCTAGAAGAAACAGTGGATTATCTTGTCTCTCCCAACGAAAATGCGCCTCCAAAGATGTTGTCACGTAACGGGTCTGTAACGGGATATACTAACGGACACTCTGCCAACAGTTCCAAGAAGTCATTCAATGTTGACTCGCCGTCCTTTACCCCTGCCCAACTTCCGGGGGGCAAAAAGTCAACGTTCTCCACCAATGCTACCCCTTTTACCCCCCGAGGGGCTGCCAGTAGTAAGGAACTGCACGATTCCAGACGATGGGTGGCGCTCACATATTAAATAGCTGCAAACCCTGTCCTGCCGCAGGACACTGGAGCGTCCCTCTTCAAATCAAGCCAATTTTCAGATTTCGCACCACAGAACTATGACTTGAACACCGGGGTATGTCGGGAAGGCTGATGACAATGCATTGACTCAGCTGACGAGCTGTGACGTAGAGCGCAGCCAACGGGTCGACAGACAGTAGTTCACTTGGCTATGATCCATTTACTATGTCCAACGTCGGCCACACGCTACCTACGACGGGATACAATCCATATGCCGAAGACCACACTAACATGGCAGCCGGTGCGGCACCCTACTACGCAGCCCAGAGTGCATACACAACCCCCCTGCAACCGGTAACTATGCATGATACAGCAAAGAGCTTGACGCGACTCTGACTGACACTAGTTAAATTACCATCTTTACAACCCTATCACGCCTTCGAGAGAAAGCCTGCAGCTGTTTCAGAGACACGTCCAGGAGTTCTTCGTACCGGATAACGTAAGGGAGGAACTCACGAGGAAGTCCGAAGCCGCAAGACAGGTCCTTCCCAGTCAGTCTCACTAGGCCCCGTGGTGATGAATCATACTGACCCGCGTAGATTCACAGCTGCCTTCTCCCTCGCACTACCACACTCTCGTCCCCATAGATAACAAGGTTAAGCCTGCGTCTGGCTTCTTCGGTTATATCAGTTGGGTGTATAAGGCCAGTTCTAAGAAGACTGGGAATATATACTGTTTGAGGCGTATCGAAGGTTCGTTTTGCCGTCCCCTCCTTTTGGCGGCCGACTAACAACAATCTCTTAAAGGTTACCGTCTGACAAATGAAGACGCGTTTCTAAAGATAATAGGGGCATGGAAGAAAATCTGTCATCCAAACATCGTGACACTGTTCGAAGCCTTCACTACACGAGACTTCAACGACAGTTCTCTCGTATTTGCCCATCATTACCACCCACTCTCTAAGACGCTTGCAGAGCACCATTTCCCTTCTAACCGGTACGGACGCGCCCCTCCCGTCCAGGAAAAGGTGTTATGGAGCTACCTCGTACAGCTCGCTAGCGCCGTTAAAGTCATTCATAATGCGAAGCTTGCCGCCCGTTGCATCGATGTCACCAAGGTGATCTTGACGGATAAAAATCGTGTGAGGCTGAGCGCCTGCGCTGTTCTTGACGTACTTCACTTCGAAACTCAGCGGCAAGTCGAAGACTTACAGCAGGAGGATTTCTTCCACCTTGGGAAGCTCATCCTCGGTATCGCAACGAACACACTACCAAGAAACATCCAGGATGTCTGGGGGTCGCTGGACCAACTTGGGAGGATCTACAGCCAAGATCTTAAAGACAGGATCTCGTGGCTACTAAGCCCGACACCCCAGACGCCTAGCGCCTCCCTCAACGCGCAACCGAAGACGGCCGAACAGCTGCTGTACGATATGGCGCAGCACACGGCGGACCTTCTCGACATAGCCTTCAATGCTAACGACGAGAACACAGCATACCTGGCGCGTGAGCTCGAGAACGGCCGGCTCTTCCGGCTCGCGGCCAAGCTAGGCACCATTAACGAGCGGCCCGAGTTTGACGGGGACCCCAACTGGTCGGAGACCGGCGAGCGCTACACGCTCAAGCTATTCCGCGACTACGTATTCCACCAGGTCGACGCGAACGGCAATCCGGTCGTGGACCTCGGCCATATCGTCACCTGCCTCAACAAACTCGACGTCGGCGTCGACGAGAAGGTCTACCTGACGAGCCGCGACAACCAGACGGGGTTCATCGTCACGTACAAGGAGCTCAAGAAGCAGATCCAGACGGCGTTCGGCGACCTGCTTAAGGGGTCCTCGTCGTCGAAGCAGCAGTCTGGCGGCAGGGCCTATTAGGATGGTGTCCCGACGACGACGACGACGACGTCGACGGCTAGGGCCATGGGGAGGGGCCGCGCCGCGGGCGTAAGGGCGGCTTTCTTCACGCCCGGCGTCCTCGGAAATCCCAGAGTGGCGATGCCGTCCAGGTATTCCTGGACGGCGTCGTCTCCGGGATCTGTCGCACCGAGAGCTCAGAGAGGCTGGCAGAAATACACGAGGAAGAACAGAGCCGGCAATCATTATAGTTGTTGAGTATGCCCGCGAATTGGGATCTAGCAATGGAAAGAACGGTACGAGAACGAACGGAGAAGGGCTATCGAACGAGTAATCTCCGGGCTGGTCGGGTTCCCCTCTTAACATATTCTGCTCAGGTCGGACCCGTCCACCGACCCATCGATCCACCCATCGTCCGCGGAGAGGGGAAAAGAGGGAAGGAAGTAGGATAGCCGAAAGTAGATAGTGTTAGTGGCAGATAGCAAACAACTCGCACAGCGAAACACACAGCGAGACAAACAGAACAGACATACAGAACACAAATCGGCATATGCTTCATGCGCATGCTCTCTTGATCAGATGCGAGCTAGAAAACTGGTGGACCCCCATGGGCGCGGCTCCTGGATAACCGTGGTTGGCGGCACGCTCTGCTGCACTTGGGACGAGCCAGTCAGTATATGCGCGTGGTTTGCGGTTTGCGTAAGTCGTGATTAGGTATGTTTGGTAGAGTATGGGCTCAGAGAAATTGAATGCTAGATATCACAACGTACTACACTACGGTGGGTGCGATCCCGCTCTTTGCTAGGCTGCGTCTTAAAGTTGCTACCTCGGGTCGTATAAGCCTTGTTATCAGTTACCGGCGCCGAAATATTCCACGCCGATTTTCTACCAATACCGTAGTACACCCATTGGCTTCGAGGTATACTAACTTGCTGGTGTGGCACCGGTGGAGGGTTAAGAGCAACTGTTCGTTTAGCAGCCCAGACTAACAGGCTTCACAATAGGGGCTGAAATCATAACGCTTAGATAGCCCCTTTACCTGACCACAATGCTTCTTCCAAATATGATTGTCTCGGGAACGTCTGCGTCCTTTGCCGATTCCTTCTCATTGTGGACTTGTATTGATTCGAGCATAATCATGACATCGTAGCTAAGCAGGTATACATAACGGGTGCCGTATCTCCCCCTCCACCTTTCTTCCTCTCCGTCTCTGTCTACACCTCTCAGTGAAATATGCCATGCCAGCCCCGTACCACCGCCATACGCCCCCCTTGCAAAATTGCTCAGAGGATCTGCTCCCTAACGCTCCCCAGGGGCTGGGTCCTCGCCTTATCGACGATCTCGTCGTCGAGCCCGGGGTTCTTCCTCTGCGACGTCTCCGGGCCGCCGCCCAGGGGCTCGATCCGGGCGGCGCCGACGACCTCGTCCCGGCCGACGACGCCCTGCGTGTCGGCGTGCGGCGCCGGGTGCTGGTACTGCCCCTTGCCGCCGAGCGGGTCGATGCGCGCCTGGTCGATGTCGCGGTCGGACCCCGCGACGCCCCTCGTAGACGACTCGTCGTGCGGCACGCCCCGCTTCTGCTCGGACTCCAGGGGCTCGATCTTGGACGCCGAGATGTTCTCGTTGCTTCCGGCTGCGCCTCCTCTGTGATTGGGATTGGTTGGTTAGTTCGTCTGATGCGAAGAAGAAGATAGGAGGACTGGACGCTTTGGGTGGGGGAGTAAGAGAGAGCTACTCACGTCGACATGGTTGGTAACGATGTGTTTCTTTTCGTACTGATTCTTTTCCTGTAGAAGTTATAGTCTTTGCTCTTGGTTTTTCTACTTCAATGGGTTGTGTTTGCTAGATGATGTGATGCTGGACAGTCGCTGTCGGATGTAGATAGAAATACTCAACCGTCTGTCTGCATCTTACGTCACAGGCCGAAGCTCCCCACCACCGTGCCACATCAAACATACATCATCGTGCGCGAGGTGTTGATACCTAAGAAGGGATGATGCTCGCTGCTTTACTTCGTCGATCCAATTATTCGAGGGGGTCTAATGGGAATTCCTGTAGTTTTTCTCTGTATGTCGAAGTGGCGTCCATTAGGACGGCGACCCAATGACACAGCACTCTTTATGTGGTTTATACACTCCAAGGCGCAACCTATCTCCAGACTCGGGATTCGACACCAACTTGATGTTCGCGGCCAATAGGTAGTGAGTGTGAATAGAAATGCGTTAAGTAGCTCCATGTTAACGTCATATTGTCCCGCAATGATATTATGAGACATGAATAATGATAAGTAGGCTGTAGGTGATCAGCCCAACATTTATCCTCGCCCACCTCTGGCAGTGTACTCTATTTGCGATAAGGGGGAATGCAGTCGACGCCCCTGAAGCATCGGGGGTGTAACCAGAACTCCTGTACCATCAGCTGAGGGAGACTAGCAAATAGGAGACACCAAAGTTGGGATTAGGTAATGAAGGCCCCCTCCTTTACTGTAGTGACTAGCTATAGCGGCTTCCGCCCTAGCGCGCTTTAAACCCTTTTGCCGGCTTTTTACTAGGGCGTCCTTACATAAGCCTAGTTAACCTATATACGGTTGGTACTATTAATAAGATAACACGGTCTTTAGTATGTACTCGGGTAAATTCTAACTTTACGCCATTAGTAATTTGAATGCATTAAGACTCAGTTCATACCCAGTAACTTCGGGTAATTAACAAATTAGATGTTGGGTGCTAAGGTCGGGATACGGTGGAACCTCCTAGACAGGGCTGACAGGGTCTTACGGCGCTGTAATTATAGGGGGCTTCTCCCTTCAGATCTTTCAGGAGAGGCGTCAATGGTCATCTTTATTGCTACCTAATTAGCTAGTTTCGTTCCTTTCACTTTGTAATACCATTTTCCCTAATATTAGGTGCAAAGTGATTGGTAGTATGTCCATTTGACTTTTGCCTTATTACGCACCAAACCTATATAAAAGATAATGGTCACCAATTTTAAAGAAGCTGAATTTTTAATACATTAGAATCCATAAGCCTTTCCCCACATTTACGGTTCTTAAATATACAAAGAAGTCAACTGTAACGGGGGTGGGATGGGAGGTCTAGGAAAGTTAAAAGGCGAATTCGAGGATTGACACGCGACCAGACTCATACCCAAAAGCAATAGCATTCCCACAAACAGCAGTGCAACGAGGCCGATGCTCAAAAGGAACCCAAAGCATATCTTCTGTACCCCGACGGACCCACTGCTCGGTCATAGATATACCATGTGAAGAACTCGATTGAGAAAGATTATTGCCAAAAGATAGAGATGCATGTGATAGTCCCCTAGTAGCTTGGAGGAACGTCGTATCAGAAAGGAAAAAGGTCTGAATAATGGCGTCAGCCTTGAGCGTCTGCTGCAAGGCTCCCGTAGCCGCATCCCAGATTTTAACTGTGCGCTTGTCGTAGGACGCCACCATCTTGCCATTCGGGGAGAACGCCACTGCTTTGACCCAGTCCTGGTGGCCTTCGAGTGTCTGCTTCAGGGCTCCCGTAACCGCATCCCAAAGTTTGACTGTACGGTCGGAATCGCTATTGATGCCGCTGCAGGACGCTATCATCTTGCCATCCGGGGAAAACGCTACTGCATCAACCGGGCCCCAGTAGTCCTTAAGTGTTTGCTGCAAGGCTCCCGTAGCCGCATCCCAGAGCATGATTCTGCCGTTTCTGTAATTATCGAAGTCGCCGTTGTCGCAGGACGCCACCCTCTTGCCATCCGGGGAGAACGTTACTGCTTTGACCGGGCCCTTATGGCCTTTAAATGTTTGCTGTATAGTTGCCGTAGTCGTATTCCAAAGTTTGATTATGCCGTTATCGCTTTCCCAGCCGCCATAGTCGTAGGACGGCACCATTTTACCATCCGGGGAGAACGTTATTGCTTTAGCCGAGCCCCAGTAGCCCTTAAATGTTTGCTGCAGGGCTCCCGTAGCCGCATCCCAGAGCTTAAATATGCCGTTGCCGTCCTTCTCGAAGATGCCGTTGCTGCAGGACGGCACCATCTTGCCATCCGGGGAGAACGTTATTGCTTCGACCCAGCCCTGGTGGCCTTCGAGCGTTTCCTGCAAGGCTTTTGTAGCCGTATCCCAAAGTTTGACTGTACCATCGCGAAAGCCGTTGAAGCCGCCGTAGGACGCAACCATCCTGCCATCCGGGGAGAACGTTACTGCTTTGACCCAGTCCTGGTAGCACTTGAATGTCTGCTGCAGGGCTCCCGTGGCCGCATCCCAGATTTTAACTGTGAAGTTGTCGCAGGACGCCACCATCTTGCCATCAGGTGAGAATGTTACTGCTTCGACACAGACCTGGTGGCGGAGCGTTTGCTGCAGGGCTCCCGTAGCCGCATTCCAGAGCTTAACTATGCCTTTGCCGTCCTTGTCGAAGGTGCCGTTGTCGCAGGACGCCACCATCTTGCCGTCCGGAGAGAATATTACTGCTTTAAAGCGGCCCCGGTGGCTTTCGAATTTGTGCTGTAAAGCTCCCGTAGCTGCATCCCAAAGCTTAATTCCATTACCCACGAAGTCGCTATGGCAGGACGCCACCATTTTGCTATCCGGGGAAAACGTTATTTCTGTAACTGGGCGATGATAGCCTTTAAGCGTTTGCTGCAAGGCTCCCGTAACCGTATCCCAGAGCTTAACTGTGCCGTGGTTACCCAGGAGGTCGTTATAGCAGAACGCCACCATTTTGCCATCCGGGGAGAACGTTACGATTTCAACCGGGTCCTGGTGGCCTCCGAACGTTTGTTGCAAGGCTCCCGTAGCCGCATCCCAAAGCTTAACTATGCCGTAATCGCCCCGGAGGCCGTTATCGTAGGACATTACTATCTTGCCGTCCGGAGAAAACGCTGCTATATTCACCGGGCCCCGGTGGCCTTCGAACGTTTGCTGTAGAGTCCCCGTAGCCGTATCCCAAAGCTTAACTGTACCGTGGTCGTCCTGGAGGCCGCTATCGCAGGATATTATCATTTTGCTATCCGGGGAGAACGCTACTGCATTAACCGGACCCCAGTAGCCCTCAAGCGTCTGCTGCAGGGCTCCTGTAGCCGCATCCCAAACCTTAACTGTGCCGTGGCGGCCTGGGAGGCCGGTGTCGCAGGATACCACCATTTTGCCATCCGGGGAGAACGTTACTTTATTAACAGTGCCCGACTGGCCTTCGAGTGCCTGCAATAATGGATTCCAATTCTTTTCAGCCCTGGATAATCTTTTCATCCATCCAGGCACCCGGTCTGCAAACTGCCTCCTCACCATACTCATCATCGGAGCGAAAACAATGGCACTGCAATATACTTGGAGGGGAGCCTGCTCGATCGCTGGCCGCCCGTTTAGCGCGAATCGCTTTATATCATGGATAAACGCGTACAAATCGGGACAATCGCTAGTCTGAGTAATAGTTAGTGGGATAACTTTCTCTAAGCTGCAGTGCAGGCTTACTATAGCAATCGATTCCAGAGAAATAATAGCATGAATCCCTTCAGAGATCTTCCGCATCCAGCTCAGTGCCTCCAGCCAGTGAAGGAGGTGGAACTTCAGGAACTGGTGGACTTGGTCGTTGTCGCAAAGCTGAGTGCCGCTCTTCTGGAGATGCTGGATCCAATAGAGGCATGCGTACTGAACCCCCGGAGGAAGACAGTGCTCCACTCGATTGCTCTCTACATCAGCCACACGCACTCCAGGAGCGTTAACGCCACATATGTCTTGTGTGAGAGAGGCAGACATGAGCTGTATGCAGCACCCAGCTAGCATTTGATGTGCTTGCTTCTCATCTACCCAGAAATTTAGATCGCGGCATCTCTCTCTGTTGAGGAGAAAGTCGCGAAACGAAGGATGGTGCAGACGAAGCGGCCGAGTTTGGTCCTCAGGGATATCCAAGATGGCATGTAGATCCTCCAATGTCTGGTCGACATCCTGTTTCGGGACATGGAGTAGCGTACTTAAAGAGCGGGCAGAAAGGGGAGAGAACAAGACCACTACACTTCCAAGAGTATGCCGCAGCGTTCTACACTGCTCTTCTATCTCTTCGTCCGTGCAGTCGGATGGAATCGAGTTTTGCAGCACAGTAATATAAATCTCGTCGAGACGCTTCTCCGGACCCCTGGCAGCGTTGCTGCTGCCGCAAAGAATAATATCGAGTCTTTTGACTGCGAATCGTTTCCCTTCACGGATAAACCGACAGGCGGTTGCGGCCCAGATGAATAGTCCGCTTGCATTCTGGACCAAACGTGTAACAACTTCTTTGCCCGGCCAGCCAGCACCTAGGCGGCGTTCCTGCCTGATGAGTCTGAGATTATACTCCAGGAAAGTATAGATATCGTGGTCCACAATCGGTGGCGATATATGGTGGAGTACAAAGTCCTGGTGTTCCCCATCTGGTATCTGGCAGAATCCAGATCGAATCGAAATTTCCGGTCTGCTAGTCAGAAACACTCGTAGGCGGACCGTCTTCAATGTACGAGCCTCAGCCAAGAGTTGCAGGATGATTCGAATGTTGTTGTCGTCGTCACACTCATCAAGCGCATCGACTATCAGAACATACGAGGAATGGCAGCCGTTGCCGTCCTGCTTCGATAGCGGACGGAGGACGAGGTGGTGCCATTGGTCGCGGAGAGACTGGCTCGCAATGTCACTACGGTCCGTAATGGCGTCGCAAATGTAACGCTTGAGTGGAGGTACATTGTTCGCAAGCTGCACGGCAATACTCGTAACGAACATGCCGGCACGGCTAACATCTCCACCACCTCTTGCAAAGAAGAAGCTCGCCCCAAGACGCTCCTCAGAGTATTTGCGGGCGACCGTGCGTGCAATTGTGGACTTTCCCGTGCCGGCCAAACCATTCAGCCAGAAGATGCACCGCTCGTCTTGGCCATCCACCCAGTTGTATATATCGTAAAGGAGGTCGACGCGTGTACGTGGGAGGCAATCGGACTCTTGCTGCTTGGAATACGAATTGAACGGCGCGTCCTCAGCGTACGGCAAACGATTGAGCGTATCCTCTAGTGCTGAATTGCCGGTCAGCATTCGCCTTTCATTACAAGCTATACTAACCTTTCTTTTCTCTGATGATCCCATTTATAGTACGGAACCTCACTAGTTCGGCTGTAGGTATCACCGACAGCACTTCCTTCGCATACGCTGCTGCCGCTCCTGCCGCATATGCCTGCCACCTCTTACTTTTGTGCGAGTCAGCGTAGTCGCATATACCTCTAATGACAAGGCATGGGAAGCAATTCATCAGCCCTGCTGCCTCCATCTCGAAGCAAAGGACGCCACCGAGCTCCGAGCTAACCCTATCCCTTTCGGCGGCATCTCTCATAACTCGATTACCTGACGCAATAGTGCCGTAGTGGACCACAATCTCCTGGTTGTCACGCGACTGCCGCTCGACCGCCCTTTCTATGCTGCATTGTTCACATGCAGCTCCCTCAACATGGTTGTAGTCTGCTTCAAACAAGACATCAGGTCCTGCATCTTCGCGTGTAAACGTTGGCAGGCTGTCAAGCTTGGAGGCATATTCCGTGACTCTACTTTTTCCCCTAACACGGTTGGCCCGCAGCTTTGTGACGGCGCTAAGTAGGATCGTTGGCGGAGTATTAAGGAAACCTGTCCGCTTGAATCCACTTGGGGTAGCCTTCCCAAAGTCGTATTGCACCACTCCGCCATGCACTTTATTCGGTCGGCTGACCACCACATCCCCAAGCCGTATATCTGCCTCCATGCTTGGAACGCCTCCTCCGGTGCCTACCATCAGACCGAACCGGATTGACGTGAAGGCCGACTGCATCTGGACGGCGACCGCCGCGGCTGAGTTTGTTCCTGTTTGGCCCTCCGGCAGGCAAGCGATGACAACGTTATGTTCGCCGATGCGGCCGAGTGTGTATATATTGGTGTCATTGGGGTCGTAATCGAGGTCTCCGTGCTCTTCATCGAGCATCTCTTGCGCGGCGGCGAGTTCGATAGAGAGGGCGCATACCCATCCTATAGTGTAGTCTTCGCGACAAGGTCGGCGTGGCTTTGCCATTTAGGCGGTATTCACAGGATATCCGAGGTCTGCTCGAGAAGAGTTGAACCCGCTAAGTGAGGGTTCCCGACTGCTGGAAAACGACGCGTCTGGAGGGCTATGCTACCGCTAGCTCAGCCACACTTTCCAGATATGGCGGATTGCTCCAGCTTGTCTGCAGCTTGGGCTCTGGCCGACATCAAGTCCTTTCCTGGCGATGCAGAGCACCACATGTACAACATGATTCAATTGACTGTCGTAATATACGATTAAGTGCGAACCGCTTTTCGGTGAGGATATCAACTGAGCAGGACTTAGCCAGGGCAGGCTTGTAACTATATTTGTATTAAAGGCCGTATGTGTCAGAGAAAAGGGGTAAAGTACAGAGTGAAAGGCAGAAGAAGCAGCCTAGTTGGCAGTTTATAGTATAGGTAGTAGAGTAGATAACCATTAACGTTTGCCTTTTCTTAATTATTCGGGGCGAAGCCCCCCTATATATATACAAACCGGACCTATACCGGTAGGGCGTTGGGCCTTAAAAAGAAGGTTATATTTTGCCACCTAACAAGTTACCCCCCTTAGAGTGTGATCGACAACTTCTTAATGGCCTAATGGCCTATTGACCATGTGTACATCAGTACACATAATAAAATTGGGGACTAACAATGTATCATTCGTATTAACTCCAGGGCCTAGACTCGAAGGAGTTACCGCCTTTTTGGCTAACGTTTCCATATGTATAAATGGTAATATTACGATTTCTTTAGCTGGCGCTGAAACCTTTTTTTGCAACCTTTTTAACTGCTTTACGATAACTTCGTAACGATAACTTCGTAACGATAACTTCGTAACGTTAGTTCTTTAAAAAAAAGATAGGTTCCTTCTAACCGAACCCTTCCGCCGTTCGGGGAAAAGATAGCAAGGATTCCGCATTCGTATTTAAGGACTTTAGTTTCGTTCGCGATAATATAAGTGAAAAAATTATCGTTAGGAATACGCTACCGCCGTCGTCCTTTTTAAACGAATTACAGCCTAATTTATTCTCTAATCAGCTTAATTAAAGCCGAAAAAAACATTTTATAAAAAACTTTAAAAAAATTAAAAAAACTTATAAAAAAACTTATAAACGATTTTATTAAAAAAAAACCTTTTAAAGAAATCGAAAAAGAATACGTTTACGGAATTCGAGCTTTCGAATATGATAAAACATTAAATTTGCCGAAATTTTTATAATCTTTTTTTTTATATAATAAAAAACAAATTCGTAATTAAACGTCTTACCGTTTTAAAGCCCGTATACGAAAACCTTATTATTAAAATAAAATTACGTATTAATAATTAGTTATAAAAATGGTATATAATAAAAATAAAGTATATAAAAAAAAGAAACGGTAAATGTAATATTTAATAACAATTTTATTCGAAACGAACGATAATAAAAAGATTAAAAAAATATTTTTTTTTATCCGAAAAAAAATAAGACGTTATTTTAAAAAAGGATTTTAACGTAACGTAATTTCGTAAAGAACTTTTCGTTAATAAGGACTTATATCGTGCCGTTTTCGTTAAGGAAATGGCCTTAAGAAAATTTATTAAAGAAGTCGGTAATAAATCCGATCTGCTTAATAAAGGTCACGTTAGCGATAAAAGTGTGACGGCAGCTACCAGGATCAAACCGTGTGGCCGGCAACCGTCATATGGGGCTGACAGCTGCCACATGAACTAGCCACCTATTATACAGAAAGTGGGGATATTTGTAGATTTTTACGCGCTTTGTAACTTTGCCTTTTTTTCATTTTTTTTTCAGCTTAAAATTTTTATTTATAGCGCTAATAAATTAGCTACCATACTATATTTCGTTGGCTGTAATATTATTTTAAACTTATTCTTTTCCTTATTAACTTAGCGATTAATAAATAAAGTACTATACCTTTTTTACGTCGATAGGTAATAACGAAAAATAACGTATCCTAAATTAGACCTAAAATCAAAACCTAAACTAACCAGTATTAAAACTAAATATTTATTAAGAAAAATTACTTATTAACTAATTAACGTTTAAAACAATTTAAATTAATTAAAATTAAAATTAAAAATGCAAAAAACGAAATATTTTTTCAAAATCCAGACCAAAATATAAAAAATTACGAATACCTTAAAGAAATAATAAAAGATAATATGCCGCAAAATAAAATTAAATCCGTAAAAATAAAGGGTTTATTAAACCAAAATCGAAATTATAACTATTTAAAAACCGACCCCGATAAGTAATTAATCGACGAAATAATTAACGATAACCAGGATATTTAAGAAAAATTTTAAAAATTCAGTAACGAAATCATTTATTTTTAAGCCAAATAAAATTATTATTCCTTTACTTTTTTCGATAACGCCGACCGCCCTTATCGAGAAAACATAATTAATAACGCTTTTAATAATATTAATACGTTTCGTTTTATTAATATAATAATATAACTTATTTTCCGTAAGTTTGCAAAAAATAATAACGTAAATTTTAATTATAACCGAAAAAAAAAGAACTTACGTTAACGATTTAATTAAATTTAGTAATAACAAAATTAAATTTAATGCTTAAATCCGTAAAATTATAAATAAATTCGAAATAAATAAACTAATTTTTCGAAACGAAAAAATTTATATAATTTACTTGATAAGTTTTTTTTTTTAAAAAAAAAGTCCGAATAAGTAATTAAATTTTATTACCGATTAATTACGTAATCTTTTTTTTGCGTAACCGAAATAATTTAGGTATTAAAATTATCGTATTACGATTTAAATTAAACTTTCGTTATTAAAAATTTTTTCCGTATTTTTGCCTTTAAATTTAGCAAAAATTAAAATATTTACGATTTTATTTTTAAATTTAACGTTTTTGTTTAAAAGGTTAAAATCGCCGAAAATAAATAAAAGCAAGTTTTATAAAAACATATTTTTTTAAACTTTAACTTAGGTTTTTTTTAAAAATAGCTATAATTTTAATATTATTTATAAAAAGTTTTATAATTATATTTGTTGGGATCTAATACGTTGGTATACACCTAATTAGTTGGCCCGTGCAACGCTTACTCTAACGCGTCTGCACTAGACCCACACACCCTACTTGTATCTAATATTTCTGCATACAACATAAATCATCTTAATCCTTTCCAGACATTGTTAATAATACATACATCGTTATACTAATAATATTTAATAAAGCACTGCGTATTTTTATATAGTAGTATTTTTTCGGGTTTTAAATCGAAAATCGTAATTAAGCTTTTTTATTTTTTATTATTCGTAATATATTGTTACGAGATTATAATTAACGCGCCATAAAATTAATTAACCGGCTTAAAGTTATTATAATCGGCAAGGTTATAAAAATAAATCCTTTCGGCCAAATATATTATAAAAATAAAACCTTATTACGATTAATTAAAGCTTTTACGTAACGAAGTCGTCCAGTAGAAAGATATTTACATATTACCATCCTATAATTCCTTTACCGAGTTAAAAAAGTTAGTCCTAAAGGAAAAACGATTCCGCCTTAAAATAAATTATTTACGCAAAACCGTCGAAATATTTGCCGTAAAGATTGCCGTTAAAAAAAAATAACGTAAGCTGGTTAAATAAAGCTAGTAAGCAGTAAAAACAAAACTTTATGAAGTTAATAATGTGACGACGGCCACCAGAATCAAACCGTGAGGCTGGCAACCGTCATATAGGGCTGATAGCTGCCACACGAACTAGCTACCTGCCACATAGAGAGTGTGACATTTGTAGATCTTTACGCATTTTGCGACTCTACCTTTCTTTCCTTTTTTTTTTCAGCTTAAAATCTTCGTTCATAATGCTAATAAACTAGTTACCACGTTATATTAATACTAATCGTAACATTATTTTAAGCTTATCCCCTTTTTTACTAACCTAGCGATTAATAAATAAGGTATTATATTTTTTACGTTAATACGTAATGACGAAAAATAACGCGTTTTAAACTAGACCTAAAACTAAAACCTAGATTAACCAATATCAAAACTAGATATTTATTAAAACAAACTACCTATTAATTAATCGACGTTTAAAACGATTTAGATTAATTAAAGATAAAATTAAGAATACAAAAAACGAAGTACCTTTTTAAAACTTAAACCAAAATACAGAAAAGGATAAATATTTTAAAGAAACGGTAAAGGATAACGTACCGTAAGACAAAACCGAATTCGTAAAAATAAAAGATTTATTAGATTAAGACCAAAATTATAACTATTTAAAAACCGATTCCGATAAGTAACTGATCGACGAGATGGCTAATAATAACCAGGATATCTAGGGAAAATTTTAAAAATTCCGCGACGAAATTGTTCGCTTTTAGGCCAAATAAAGCTATCATTTATTTTTTATTTTTTTGGATAACGTTAACCGCCTTCGCCGAGAAAACATAATTAATAACGCTTTCGGTAATATCAATACGTTTCGCCTTATTAATATAATAATATAATCGGTTTTTCGTAAGTTTACGGAAAATAATAGTACGAATTTTAATTATAACCGAAAAAAAAGAATTTATGTTAACGACTTAGCTAAGTTTAACGGGAACAAAATTAAATTTAACGTTTAAATTCGTAAAATCGTAAATAAATTTAAAATAAATAAATTAACTTTTCGGAACGAAAAAATTTATATAATTTATTTAATAAGTTTTTTAGAAAAAAAGGCTGAATAAGTAATTAATATTCGTTATCGATTAATTATACAATTTTTTTTTTACGTAGCCAAAATAATCCAGGTGCTGGAATCGTCATATTATAACCCGAACCAAACTTTCGTTGCTAAAAAAAATTTTCCGTACTTTTATTTTTAAGTCCGGCAAAAATTAAGATATTTACGATTTTATCTTTAAGTTTAACGTTTTCGCTTAAAAGGTTAAAATCGCCGAAAACGAATAAAAGCAAGTTTTATAAAAATATATCTCCTTAAACCTTAACCTACGTTTTTTTGAAAATAACCGCAATTTTAACGTTATTTACGAAAAGTTTTATAACCACGTTATTATAACCGCTTATAATAACCAGCTTGCTTGCTTATAAAAAACATTAATAAAAACGTAAACCTTAATTATACGATCCGGATAATAATAAACCGAAAAATAAAAACAAAAAACCTTGCTTAAATAATAATTCCGATAAATCGAAAATTTTAAGTAATACCGGTAAGCTTTTATTAAAAGTCGAAAAAAAGATTTATTAAAAAGTTAATACGTACTTTAATTATAGCAAGATAGGATATAAAATTAATAATTACCTTAATAAAAAAAAGATTACTGTAATAAAAATAATAAATAATTTATTTAATTCCG
>QJOA01000952.1:0-19055 GCA_004155915.1 Monosporascus sp. CRB-9-2
TAATAATATTAAATATTATTTAAAATTTAACGGTATTATTAAATAAAAATTTATAACGTATAACGGTTATAAATTTAATTAATTATTAAATTTTATTATACGGTTTATATTAATAATATTATTATAAAAATTTAAATAATAAAAAAATAATTACGTTTAATAATAATAAATAATTATAAATAATTTAAATAATTAATTATTATTATAAGTTAATATTATTAAAATTATAAAAAAAATAAACGTATATATATTTATTTTGGTTTAATATATTCGAATTAATTTTATCCATTTATAATAGTTAAGTTTCGTTAAGCCCGTCGAGCCCGTCGAGTTACTTCCTTAGCTTGACTAGCTTGAAACGCCAAGCTTTATTTTCTCCATTAAACCTATCGAGCCGGTTACGTAAGTTAAGACCCTTTATCGGAGATGTCCACATATCTTCCGACCGTCTGGCAATGGGCCAAGTCCTTGGGTTATAATAATTATATACCAATTGAAAGAAGAAGAAGAGCCCATGAAAATTAGAAAACCGTAAGAGGTGTTCGAATCACCCATCCCCTACGTTCGGTATGCAATAAAGGTGTCTTTTCTCTTTATTATGGTTGCCTATTACATAACATTATTACTTTGGAAGTTGGTACATGAGATACCGTTAGCCTATCCATTGGTTCAGGATATCCGTTATGGCGCCATGGGTGCTAACACGTTACAACCCATAAACCACTTCTGTATTTGAAGAACACAGTAATTTTTCAGGACCCGTAATCGTGTCCATCGAACTATGGCTGAAGAGCGAAATCAGCAGGGTCAATACCAGTGATATGAACTATTAGCGGGGATAACGAGAACTCGTGAGTCGAAGTAGCATAGAACAGCGCCAGCGGTAACCAATAGCATCAAGCAGAGGTAATCTCGTCAAGTTTTCGTATCCAATATTCTATCTTGGCCTTATCTTCCCTCATTCCCTGTGGCTGAGAAGAACCGGAAATCTGTGCGCTATCCCGCGTAACCACTGAACCCCCTGTGCGATTCCACCTAACCCCTAAACTCTCTGTGACCCGGATTTCCTCCTCAGTCAGCTCAGCGCCCCTAAGATCTGCAAGAACTTTGTCTATCCGACGTTCACAGTAGGAAGCCATGGACTCTGTGAATCCGAGGCCTGACTCATCAATTTTTTTTTTTTAATTTTATTCTCCCACATGTGCCTCGAGGGGATTAACTGAACATCGGTCTTCATCGTGGATCTCCTCGATTTCTTCGGGGGTGTACTTCGCAGAGTGGTAGGTTCCGTAACATGTATGTTTCAGGTGTAGAGTTTCGAACATGAGGATGCGGAAATCGATGGCCCCTTTCAAATGGTCACATAAGCGACTCGAAGAGGTTTTCATAGCCAGGGGAGCCAAAGATCCATGGGCCACGACATAAAATATCATCGGATATTCTGATATAAAGGAGGAGTTGTTTCAGGTCGACATGCTTGGGCCGACAGAGGATCTGCAATTTCGTCCCATTAAAATCAAGCCCTTCCTTTAAAGGTGGCTGCGCCTAGAGCGCAGTTGTAACTACCGCTTGTAGTGAGTTATTAAGAATCATTAATAAAAGACGTTAACAGACCTTTACGAATCTTTGATCCAGTAGTCGCGCCTCAGCTGCCAGCTCCTGGCGACAGTAAAACCGCTGTCTTTTTGATGAGCCGCCATGCTGTCTGAAAGCCATTTCCTCCAGGTGCTCTTTTGCTCCCGGGTCGCCTTGATATTCCTACTGTACCATTCTATTCATAGTTTATCCTTTCAAGACGCCTCGGAACTTTTGTAGTTAAGCGATCGCGTGTTTCACCTTGCCAATGAGATCCAGTGTACATAGGTATCGCAGTGACCGCAGGCCCAGAAAGTGTATGGACTACGACTTGTATACTGTGCTTTAGGACGTCCATACATGCAATTTGTCACAGTAAGGCTGATCTTGAGAAAAGGTTGCATAAGGTGTGGAAAGTATAGATTGTCTTGATTAATATGGGCTCCAATGATCAGTGGCTGGGAAGCTCTATGTAGTGTGGGAGCCCCGAAACAACGTTATTCCGGGATGCTTACCGGATTCTGGGTCTTGATAACTAACCAAGCTACCCCTTTTCTGCAACCCAATCTATGCTAACAATTAGAGCTGCATGTGATACGAAATGGAAGGATGCACACTGGGTTGCTATCCATGGCCGTCAGCAGTGGATCTCGCAAGGTTACTTACCAAAATTAGGTACCAGAAATTCGTTACTGTTGGATGTCCACTGTGACGGCAGCCACCAGGATCAAACCGTGAGGCTGGCAACCGTCACGTGGGGCTGACAGCTGCCATACGAACTAGCCACCTGCTATATAGAGAGTAGGGACATTTATAAATTTTTACGCATTTTGTAACTTTACCTTCCCTTCCTTTTTTTTTTTAGCTTAAAATTTTCGTTTATAGTGCCAATAAACTAGCTATTATGTTATATTTTATTAGCCGTAATATTATTTTAAGCTTATTTCCTTTTTCGCTGGCCTAATAATTAATAAATAAAGTATTATACCTTTTTTATGTCGATACGTAACGACGAAAAATAATACGTTTTAAACTAGATTTAAAATTAAAACGTAAATTAATTAATATTAAAATTAAATATTTATTAAGAAAAATTATTTATTAATCAATTAACGTTTAAAACGATTTAGATTAATTAAAAATAAAATTGAAAATATAAAAAACGATAAATATTTTAAAAAAACGGTAAAAAATGACGTACCGTAAAACAAAACCGAATCCGTAAAAATAAAAGGTTTATTAAATTAAAATTATTAAGATTAAGATTATAATTATTTAGAAATTAATTTTAATAAATAGCTAATCGACGAAATGGTTAACGATAATTAGGATATTTAAGAAAAACTTTAAAAATTTCGTAACGAAATTGTTTATTTTTAGGCCAAATAAAATTATTATTTCCTTATTTTTTCCGATAATATTAACCGTTTTTACCGAAAAAATATAATTAATAACGTTTTCGGTAATATTAATATATTTTGTTTTATTAATATAATAATATAACCCGTTTTCCGTAAATTTACAAAAATTAATAATACGAATTTTAATTATAACTAAAAGAAAAAAGTTTACGTTAATAATTTAATTAAGTTTAATAATAATAATACCAAATTTAACGTTTAGATCCGTAAGGTCCTAAATAAGTTCGAGGTAAATAAATTAAATTTTCGGAACGAAAAAGTTTATATGGTTTATTTAATAAGCTTTTTGGAAAAAAAGGCCGAATAGGTAATTAAAATTCGTTATCGATTAATTACGTAACCTTTTTTTTGCGTAGCCGAAATAATTTAGGTACTGGAATTATTATATTACGATCCGAATTAAGTTTCCGTTATTAAAAAAAACTTTCCGAATTTTTACCTTTAAATCCGGTAAAGATTAAGATATTTATAATTTTATTTTTGAATTTAACGTTTTCGTTTAAAAGGTTAAAATTACCGAGGATAAATAGAAATAAATTTTATGGAAATATATTTTTTTAAACCTTAATTTATGCCTTTTTAAAGATAGCCGTAATTTTGACGTTATTTACGAAAAGTTTTATAATTACGTCGTTATAATTATTTATAATAATTAGCTTGCTTATAAAAAACGTTAGTAAAAACGTAAGCCTTAATTATATAACCTTAATGGACCGAAAGATAAAAATAAGAAATTCCGTTTGAATAATAATTCCGATAAATTGAAGATTTTAGGTAATACCGGTAAGCCTTTGTTGGAGGTTAAGAAAAAGGTTTATTAAAAGGTTGGTATATGCTTTAATTATGGTAAGACTCGATATAAGGCTAGTAATTGTCTCGATAAGAAAAGGGTTACTGCGGTAAAGATAATAAATGATTCGTTTAGTTTTAATTCCGACGAATCGGAAAAAGAATAGGACCGTTAGAAAATTTTTTAATAATTTTTTTTATGTTAATAGTAACGGAAATAGGTAACTTTAAAAAATATAAAGCTTTTATTAAGATTATATAAATTTAAATAAATAAGATTAGCTTATATATTATTATTTTTTATAATACCGGAATATAAATTTAATTTTTCGTTAATCCTTTTTTCGTTAAGTAAGTAAAAAAACGATTATAAATTTATATTATCCAGTTAAAAAAATTAATTTAGTTATAAAATTATCGAAAATAATTTGCCGGTTAAATAAAAGTTTAAATCATTATAATATTCGAAATTAACGGATAACGTTTTTCCGATTAAGTTTTCTAAATTATAAATATTAAATACAATATTTTTATCGGTTTCGATTAAATAAAAGAATATAATTTATTATTAAATTATAAAAATAAAAGTATTATCTAATCCGATAATTTACCAGCTTTAGCCAAGTTTTTACCGGCGATTAAACTTCCAGCACGATATTTATTAAACGGATATATTAACCTTAAAATTTAAAAAAACGTTTATTACCGTAACCGCGTTATAAAAAAGGCCGATAAATAATATTAAATCCTTTAACGTTTATAAAAAAAATCCGAAAATAATTTTACTTTAATATCCGTATTTATTATTTCGTTAAATATAATAAATAAAGATATACCGGACGTATATAATACCAAATCAATTATTTCCGTTATA
The DNA here is from genome assembly GCA_004155915.1 of Monosporascus sp. CRB-9-2. NCBI lineage: Eukaryota > Fungi > Ascomycota > Sordariomycetes > Xylariales > Monosporascus > Monosporascus sp. CRB-9-2. The sequence continues at coordinate 4,660 of QJOA01000952.1, forward strand.
AACATTGTTAAAATAATATAATTATCGTTTTATTAATAAATAAATTAAAAATTAACCCTTGTACGGAATAATAAAATAAATATTTATTACTTTAAAAATTTATATTTTTTAAAAATAAAAATTCGAACGTTATAACGGTAATTACTTTACAAAAATAAAAGATATATAACGGTTAAAAAAAAATTTCCCGAAAATAAAGATCCGGAATACGTAAAACGAATCCGGAAATTTTTACCAAAATCTTTTACTTATTTAAAAAAATTCTTTTTTAAAAAAAAACTAATATTTTTTTAAATTTCCGACTTAATTATAACGTAATTTTAAAATTCGATTAACCGATACCCGCTTTTGGACTTTTTATTTATAAAACGTTTATTTAATATTTTTCGTTAAAAAAATAATAAATAAATTATTAAAAATAAATTTTATTAAATTATATATATAAAAAAAATACTATTTTAATTTTATTTATCTTAAAACTTTATTTATCGGAACCCCGGTTTTATATCGATTATTATTAAAGGAATTAATATTTAAAAAATTACTTTATTTTAATTTTTTTATTTAACGGTATTATATTTAATTAACGAAAAATTAAATTTTTTATTAAAATTAATATTATTTAAACGTTTTATAAATTTTATAACGTTATTAAATCGGAATATTTAATAATATTTAAAACTTATTAAAAAACGTTTTAATAAAAAATATTTTTATTCGGATTTAAAATAAACTTTATTTAATAATCGTTTATTAATACCTAATTATATAAACTTTTCGATTATTATATAAACGTTTACGCCGATAATATATTAATTTATTCCGGCTTTAAAAAAAATATTAAAAATATTATAAAAAAGTTATTTATCGGTTATATAAAATTAACTTTTAAAAAAATATTAAAAAGTTCCGGTTTAACGTTAAAAAAATAAATTATTTCGGTATTATTATAAAAATAAACGTAAATATTTTTATCGATTTAATTAAAATTAAAATAATTTAAAAATAAAAATTCGAAAATTTTAATAATTATATTATAATCCGTTTATTTATAAAATTTTATAATTATGTACGAATATTTTGTTATTATAAAAACGGCATAACCGAATTATTAAACCGTTTATTAAAAAAAAAACTTTTTTCGTAATAAAATTTAAATAAAAAAAATTTCGAAAAAATAAAACGGCTTATTTATAAAGCTTTAATTTTAACTTTTTTTCGATTTAGTTAACCGATTAAAATAAAAATAAACGTATTCCGTAACGTAATTAAAAATATTATTTAATAATAATAAAAAAATAATAAATAAAAACTTATAAAATATTTTTCGAAAATTATAATTTTAATAAAAAAACGTATTTTATTTAAAACCGAAAGTTATTTCCGGTAATCCAAACTTTTAAACATTATTATTTTAATTTTTAAAAATAAAAATTTTTTGTTATTACCGATTATTAAATTTTATTATACTTTATAAATAAACGTATTTTTTTATGCGCCAAATTTCATAAATTAACTTTTTTTTAATTTTGATATTATTTTTTAATATCGATTTAATAAAAAAAATGTTGCCGTAAATACTTTATTACGAAAAACGGTAAATTTATTTATAATTAAAATCCGAAAAAAAAATTTAGGCCTTAATTTCGTTAAAATAATTAAATCTTTTTATCGTTATTATTAATAAAATATCGATTAAAATATAAATTAAAAATATTTTATAAAATATTAACTTAATTAATTTTATTTATCGTAAAAACGAAATACAAAATTTAAATAAAAAAGATAATAAATTAATAATACCCGAAAAAATAATTAATAATTATATTTTTTTTCCGTATTATATTTATTTACGAAATTTACGTATTTAAATTATTTACGTATTTTATTTAAAATAAAATAATTAAAATATTACTATAAAAATATATTTAATTCCGGTTTAAGCAAAATATCCGATAATATATTCGGAATTATAACGATTACCGTTAAAATAAAACCCTGGAACTTTTTTACTTTTTTTTTATTCCGAATAATATTTGGAATTACGTTATTATTAACGGGAAAAATATATTAAAAAGTTTTTACGATTATAATTATATATAAACGTTTATTAATAAATTTAACAAAATTATAATAATCTTATTAAATAAAAAGATTAATACCGTCGAAACTTTAATTAACCGATATTATCGATATTTATATTATTTCCTTAAAATATCCGTTATTTAAATTAACGATAATATAAAATAATTTATTTTTTAATTTTTAATTAAATTAAATAAATTTACCGGTATAAAATATTATTACGAAAATATTATATATCCGTAAATTTAAAAAATTATTAAATTTACGAATTAAAAATTAAATTAACGTTTACGTTTTTATATTAATAAATATTAAAACGATTAAAATATATATATATACCGGTATTAAATTTTACGTATAATTTATTATAATATTTATTAATTAATATAACTTTATTAAAAGTTATATTAAATAAAAATATCCGGACTTTATTATTATTAAATTTAAATATAATAAAAATAAATATTATATTAATTTAATAAATATTAATAATTATTAAATAAATTAAAAATATTTAAATATTTATAAAGGAAATTACGTTAAAAACGTAAAAACGTTAAAAAATATAAATTAATAAAAAATATTATTTAATCGATTTTAAAATTAACGATAAAAATTTTTTCCGTAAAAAGGGTTTTGTAATATAAATATAGATTTTTTATTTAGATTTATAATAAATAAAACTTTTTAAAATTATAAAAAAATACAAATATAATTTCGTTTTCGATTTATTACCGAATTATAAAATAATTAATTTATTTTATACCGATCGATTACGTAAAGCCGATAATAATTTATTACTTTAATAAATTTAAATATTATCGTTATTTAAAAAATTTAACGGTAAATTAAAATTTAAATTAAATTAAATTAAATAATTAAAATTTAATAAACGTTATAAAAAATTATAATATTAAATTAAATAAAAAGGTTATAATTTTAACGAAATATAATATTTCGTAATTAACTTTAAAAACGTATCGATTATAATAAAACGGCTTTATACGAAATATTTTAAAATATTTAAATTACCGGTCCGTTTATAAAAATAAATACGTATAATAACGATTAACGAAATTAACGAAAATTATTTCGATAATAATAAGGCCGTAAAAGTAAAAACCGGATTAATAAGGAAAAAACGGTATTTATAATTAATAAAAATTTGTATATTTTTTTTAATCGTATATAAGTTTTTAAAAGGGGGTAATATAACGGTAACCATTAGGATCAAACCGTAAGGCTGGTAACCGTTACGTGGGGCTGACAGCTGCCATACGAACTAGCCACCTACCATACAGAGAGTAGGGACATTTGTAAATTTTTACGCATTTTGCAACTCTGCCTTCCTTTCCTTCTTTTCTTCAGCTTAGAATCTTCGTTCATAGCGCCAATAAACTAGCTATCATGCTATATTTCACTGGCCGTAACATCCACCGTTAGATGTCCACGAATCTCGGCATATTAGTCAAGCTGTGCTCCTTTGCCGAATTGGTAAGTTTAAGATTAAGATCAAATTGCTAGTACGCTCTGTTCGGCGGACTGCAGGTCAGACGTACTCGTGGGTTTTCGTTCATTTTTTTATGTCTCGTTCGTCGCGGAAATCGCGATTTACAGATTGGGCAGCAAGTAGGTTCTCCCAATGGAATCGCCATCCAACTTAGAGCCACACAATTGGATGCCGCTGCAGCTAGGTAATATGATTACATGCTGTCGCATGATTAGGTGCCTTTGGAAGCTTGTCGCATTGTTTGACTCCTAGTTAGTTTGTCGTATTCCTCCGCTGCCGGAGGATACACAACGAAGTAGGGTTGGACACCAGATCGTTCCAGCAAGTTGATTTTGCTATGGAAATGGTGACTTTGTTGCCGTTATCATCCAACAATTAACGGGGATTCAGTCCTATCAGGATGCGATCTCTAGTGCCAATACGGGGATTAAGCTTCAGGATTACTTTCGGGATAAGGGCAGGGGTCGAAGCACCTCAACCAAAGTCCACCGGTTGCGCAATCCATTGCGCAACCGCCAAGCCCAATTTACCCATTTAACCATTTCCAAAATAAATATTTATTCATTTAAAACTATCGTAGATGGACATAAATATTCATATTTGATATATTATAAGGTTACGTATAAAAAGATGTCGCTAGTAACATATACCAGCCGGGAGCGCTATCGGTTAGGTAAAATGCCGGACCAGGATACGGATCAGGATAAAGGTACCTACTATTATATTCAAAATATTAGCAAAGCAATATATCTTTAAACATTTACGGACGTCCACCCGTAACCATCTATATGGAGATTTGGCCGGTTCCATCCATATACTTTAGAGGGGGTGGTCGATTGAGGGTTGGTTGGTGGAGTGGATTTCGTTTACTTCGACCTCTGGATGAGGGGGATAACAAGTTAACTTCGAAGTCAAATACTTGGCATGCATACGAAGTTTGCAGCCAATAAGCTAATGATTGGCTACCTAATCATGGTCATGTGGGGCAGGCGGAATAGCCAATCTTTTCAAAGACTTCGCGGGAATCATGCGAGATCTGCAGGACTTTTTCAGCTCTGACACTTTGAAGGGCCGCTTATAAAGAAGTCCCGGTGCATGGTCGAAATTCGGTTCAGTTCCTAACGAACTAGGTTCCAAAACCGCATATAAATTTGACTTAAACTGCTGCTCTTTGGCAAACGACTAGCACCTGTCATCAAGCCGTTATTTTTGATTCTTCCTGTAAGCACGTGGACTGGAAGTCTCCAGCTATGGCTGAGATTACTTACAAGTACGGACGACTTGGCACGCAGAAGAAAAAACGGGTACAAGCTGAGGACATAGAAGTTTCGAGGAACGATATACGTGTTCTGCTGTTGCATCCGCGACGCGGTGAGGATTTTGAGGTACGGTGCGATCTCGCGTATTTAAACCTCAGCGATCCGCATCCTCCGCCTTATTACGCACTCTCCTATTGTTGGGGAAAAGAGGAGCCGAAGTTTCCCATCTCTCTTAATGGCCGTGAACACTGGGTACGTCCGAATCTATTCGATGCCCTTCAACGTTTGCGAGACCGCGATGACGTAGCGGGAAGGTTTATATGGATCGACGCTCTTTGCATCGACCAAGATGACGAAGAGGAAAAGGGCTCGCAGGTGGACCTGATGGGCGAAATATACAAGAAAGCCAGCAAGACATTTATCTGGTTGGGCGAACATGAACACGCGAGCCCTCTTGCTATGGATCTGCTCAATTCCGTGACCGAAGAAAACCTTCGAGATGTGCTCGAGGACAAGTCGGAATCCAAGCCCATGGAGCAGGCTTGGGTGGCTTTGCGGGCACTCTTCGGACGCCCTTACTGGAGCCGCGTGTGGATTCTTCAGGAGGTAGTCTTGTCCAGGCCCAGTTACCTGATATGCGGCAATTCCATGTGCCCGTGGGATTCCGTGCGGTTACTCCTAAGGTCTGAGAATTTCGAGGTGGATAAGAAGAACATCTCTGTGGGGTCACACCACGCAAGAATCGCACTATTCGATGGAAACATTCTGCCCAAACTTCTCGTCAATATTATTGACTGTCGACAAACAGACGCACAGAAACCCGAATTCTGGGACTATTTGGTTCTCAGTCGCCAACGAAATGCAAGCGTGGCACACGACTATATATATGGAGTGATGGCCCTAATGGATCCGCCGGCTCTTCGTGCAGACTATAAAAAGCCTGTAGAAGAGTTGTATTTCGAAGTGGTTAAGCACCTGGTCTGTTTGGAAAAGAAAATCGGGGTACTCAGCATGTGCTGCGAAACACAGGCTGAAGACAAAGCGGCGTTGAATGCTGCAGCTGTGGTGGGTGAAGGACCCGGAACCTCGTATGCAAACTCTCTCCCTTCATGGGTGCCGGACTGGCGCAGGCGGTTTAAAAAGGATTACCAGTCTCGTTTGCTTTGCAAACTGAAATACAGCGCCGGGATCGCTGGACCGGATGCCCAGCCAGATATTGAATGCGAACCTGGGTCTAGAACCCTGCGAGTCCGTGGTGTTTTTGTCGATTCTGTCACATTTGTGTCTCCTGCAAAGAATCTCAATCGTTGGCCGCAAGTGGGCGAAGACTGGAAGACCTGGACCCAGCATATCAGTGAATCACGAAATATGTACGGCAGCCTGGAAGAGCAGCGCGAGGCGTTTCGTAGCACCCTTCAATGTCAGTACCACGGCAGTAAAACCCGCAATACGGACGGTTCGGATCAGTACTTCGACATAGCCGTGGGTCGGACTGAAGGCAGTTTAGTGGATCCGAAAAGAACATTTGGCAAAGCTGGACGCCAGTTTTTTGGAACCAGCAATGGGTACATGGGCCGTGGACTTGATGAGGTGCAAGCAGGAGACATAGTGGTTGTGTTACTTGGAGCAAAAGTCCCATTTGTCCTCCGGGAGTGCGGCCACAACAGTCACTATCGCCTTGTTGGAGAATGCTGTGAGTGCTCTCTCATCCCCTTTAGCATATTTGATTTCTAACATTATACTACCCAAACAGATTTGCATGGCATTATGAATGGTGAAGTAGTGAAGGATCCAACCAAAGAACTAATGGACTTTTACTTAGTTTAGGTAAACCCAAGCTAACAACAGCAACGGGATGCTGCGAACCAACAGCACGTTCTTAGCAGCCGCAACAACCGCGTCAGCCTATCCATAGATTCTGTGCAATTTGCGAACCATGATTGCCACTTACTTCGACGAGCATAATTCCGAGTGTGTGAGATCTGTGGAGAGAATCTGGTCAATGACTACACACGGCAGATACCTATAAGAGGAGCTTGGGGGGGGTGTTTGGTTAATGGATAGTGTTAGGGCTGTAAGGAGGCAGAGCCCGCGATCTTGTTTTCTTGATTCCGGCCTCAACAGAGTACCGGCGCAGTAGATTATGAAGCCTTGCTGTAGATATGTCCAAATTGATTTCCGGCAGCAAAGCACGCAAAAGAAACAATGTGGTACTGTCAAGAACGGATTGGCGTAGTATACCTTTGTGTCACAGTTATTTTTCTAGGCTCACCGTTGATAAGCTTCTCCCAACGTCCGCTCTAGGGTCTACAAGCCACAGCTAAAGCATGGGCTTGTGGGCGGATCGAGCCCAGCCTGTATAAGAGGCGTGACTCCATGATAATCGGGTGAGTTAATGTCGTGAGATCCAGGCCGGAATAGTAGTTGAGCCAAATAACCCGCCATATAACTGATTAAGTGATACTCTGCCATTCCGTACTAGATCGATGTTTTAAGTAGAAAACCTTGACTATGGTGCCGACCGCCAGGGCTGTCGGGGCCCCGTGGCCATTACTGATGAGGCATTGGATGACATCAGTCGCGCACAAATCCAGTACCTTTGGTGTGTTCAGGCCGAAACTGTAGGAAGATGCTCCTGCGCGAAGGACTTGAGTTGATGCCGTTTGCATTTTAGTTCGCTAAATATTCGAATCGCACTATTATGCGTACACCGTGATATGCTGTTTATGACTTCACGTCGCTCATCCATCGTCCGAGCATAGAAGCAATTGCCGTGGGAGAGTAAGAGATCGAGGACTTCTGTGCAGATGCTGGACTACCCTGGAACGCCAGCAGCGACTGCCTCGTGGTTTTCACGCATGCTCATAATGACATGCACCCTAAAGTCTTAAACTCATCCCTTGGAAGACGAGATGCCAGGCTTTGCTCGCACGTACTCTGGGGGGGACTTTGCTGCTTGTGCCAGCGTCCACTCCGCAAGATCAGCACGTTTGAGAGACATTCCAACTTTGCCGTCTCCAACATAGCCATCCACTACCTGGCCAGGTGGGCCGTTGGTCAGAAATCCTACTCGAAACAGGGTCCAGTCGAGGTCAGTCCCGTCCGTGTCGAAGGTATGGGCAATGTCGACGATGGTCTTCCAAACCCTGTATGCCCCGGCCCACAACATGGTGGTGAGAAACCAGCGCAAGACATACGGTTTATCTTTCGGGTCGTGGGCGCTGAAGGTACTCAGGGCGATGATGCGACGGACGCCCTCTGCTCTCATGATGGCGAAGATACGTTTGTAGGCCGGCACGAATACGTCAGTGTTGGCACGGGGGCTGGAGGGTCCAACAACCGAGATGATTACATCCTGGCCTCGAATGGCCAGAGTAAGCGTCTTTTCATCATCAAGCGCGCCCTCAAACGTCTGCGCGCGTTGGGGTTATGTCAGTCCGATTCTTGCCTACCCGAAATCCGTCGCGTCCAGGATGGCAAAATAACAACAATAATGCTTACCGTGATGCTTGCATTCTCGCTGTGTTCTGGCAGCGTGCGCCTTCCGTACACGGAAACCTGCCAGCCCAGCTCGACGGCTCGCTTGGCTATGACCTGGCCGGTCGGGCTTGAGGCGCCGAGGAGGAGGAGCTTGCCGATTGCCATTGCAGTGGGTTGCTGTTCTGTTCAGTGGATAATCTGTAGAGCTTAGAGCCTCGAATGGGGCGCCTAAAATTTGGAGAAAGAAGCGCAGAACCAGTGTGTATTTAAAGACAGGTATCCTTTATGCAGTATAACATACCGGATGGACTAAAAAATGCCCTCGTTTTAATGTCTAACCTTGAGAAGGGAATGAACCGAAGGCTGATTATTCTTACTCTTTTTTGTTTTCCTAGGACTTAACTTCCGCATTTGGATCTTGGCACGTCCCGAATAGGAAGTAAATGTAAGCACAAATACGGCCCGTACGTACTTCTGGGCCCGAATAGTGTAATTGGCCGTTTCCGGGTGCTAGCTCTGGGGAGTAGAGAAAAGCTCCGGGGGAGTAGAACGAAAGTGGCGCAGCAGAAAGTTCGGGGGGAGTAGAATCGCCAAGCCCATTTGTTAAAAAAAAAATCCGGTATCTCCACTTTTTTCGGTACTTAAGTACTTAAATTATAGGTATAATTACTTAACAACTGCCCAGCATATGCTGTAGGTACCAGCAACTGCCTAGCAAATGCTAATATCTACAGTATTTGCTAGGCAAATACTGTAGATATTAGCATTTATTATGCAATTGCTACGTAATTATTTGGTATATATAATTAATTTTTTAAAATACTTTTAATATTATATATGTAATATTTGATTTATTTTTTAATTATTATACATTAAAAATTAAAATTCAGAGTATATAATATAACTTTTAAATCATTAAAAGCTTCTTTTATTTTATTTTAGTCTGCGCCACCTAATGTCAAAAAAGAAGTGGCTCTACTCCCCCGGAGCTTTACTCTACTCCCTCCGAGCTAAGGTGGCCGCCGATTTTTATGGCCTGTACGAGACCTGGCAATTCCCTGAAGCCTGGTTTTAACTTGACCTTCTTGTCGACCTAGCTGCCCGTCGACGACCTAAGTCGACGGCTAGCCCGGGTATCCAGTTTGACCGCTAGCCAGGTCGACGGTTAACCTGGTTTACGGTTAACCAGGGCTTCAGCGTTCATGGTATGCGACGCTAGTAAGGGGGTTTGCCTTAACAGTTATTTTCCTATCAGGGGAAGCCCTTATTAACTTGCTCAGATAGATACAGCTAGTCACGACGGATATGTCACTTCCATTGTAAACCTACGAAAAGACTTGTTGTTCTGATATTCAAGTATAATCGGCGCAATCGTGACCCCGAAGTTATGCCCCTACTTCGGGGGCCTATTAATGCTTGGCACAGCCCCCTTCGCAAACAAGGCTCGTTAAGCCTATCTTGCTGGTTACATATGCTGCATATCATGGCCGGCATTTGATAGGGGCCGCCCTTGGCCTCATGTACGCTCATGCAGTTAGCCGAAACCCTCTGTAGCCGCATATCCATCCAATCGGAATGAAGTCGATTGGACTTACAGTTACCAAAACGTGAGTCCGATTCGGACCATTCCACCATAGTTTACGTACCACTCTTCCGTGGTATGCAGGCAAAATTACTAGGTGAGCACGGCTGTTCCCAGACTGGTATCCTAATAATAGCATACCCATCATGTAAGATCATACGTCAAATGGCCTGGCAGAAGCCACCCCAGCCCTATCAAGAACGACTTGGAAACAATGTCGACATAATCTGTTGGCTTTCAATATTGCGTAAGCTGAAAGTAATCAGAAGCCACCTACTCGCCCGAGGGCGCCTATCATATCATGAACAACAGCACTGCTAGAGGAGGCCGAGTGAATATCCTGCCATTACTGAGGAAGGCAGTATATTATCGCCAGTTCTACCCGTCCTCATCGTCGTCTATTCCGTGTACCGGCTTCAAATCCTCAGACAAAGCATTCCAGGCGTCAATGCCTCTGTTGTAGGTTACAGGTTATTTTTCCAGCCTGGATGGACCGTCAGAATGCGGTTTGTGAGGGGCAGTATGCCCCATAATTCGGGAGGGTTACGCAAAAGTCGTGAAATCGGTGGCTCGCGCCTATCTGGAGAATGGGGGAAACTAACACCTTACAGTTCAAAGACTCCATGCTCAAAGTACGCCGCAACGATGCGGATATATTCAGCTGTCTCCAGCGAGTACGTAGATGAGCTCCATAACTTGACGGATAGCAGATCAGCGCTATCAGGGCTCATCTTAAGGACGTCTGCGGACGCTACTCGGGCCGCTGCCAAATCACCCTCGCGACCTTTTGCAGGAGTCAAGGTAGCTCGTGATGCCTCAGTAGAATTTTAAGGCGAGTGAAATGAGACTGGTGGCTGTGCCGATTGTTCCAACGGGTTCTGCCAATGGCGGCCATAAATACGACAGAAGGTTTGAACAAGCCACCGGAACTGAGTTTCTGAGACACCAGAGAAGTACCTTGGGACATCAAAGGGATAGGCGCGTGGGCAAAAGCTGAATGCTATATTAAGAAGTTTTTACGAACGTGGGCGATGGGGAGATAGATATTTTGGAAAGTGTATGGCAAGGCTCGGCGGGGCATTACAAAGACTACATCGGGACCAGCTGGACAGGCCGATCTGCCTTGGGCATAACTGCATCCTAATAGGTTGCACCGGAAGGTAAGCCACATGCATCCTTTACTGATTGGATATCTGGACGAGATCCCAAAGGCTGTTGGAGAGAGCGATAGCAAGGGCAACCTCCTACACCCAATTCTTAGTGCCGACATTGACGTAGGCTCCAGGCGGGTAGAGAGGGAGAAGACAACTACGGAACAGTATAGAGTACGGTAGTAAGAGGATAGGAGGCCGGAGAAATGATAATGCGCTTATTAGCTTCGAAGCATTTATATAATATGCCAATGGTTATGCGGAAAGTCAAGGGAATAATTATTAACTGCATCAGCCATATTAGGTATAAGTGGTAGAAGTAATCAGTGCAGCAGCAACAGCTTGGCGCCGATCTCGCAAAGGGCGATGTGCATACCTACAACTCACGAGGTACGAGTACAAGGTACCTACCCCATGGGCTAAATTCTCAATTCGGAGAAGCTGCGTGTGGGGGGATGATGCTTTTTGGAAAATCCCACGTCGGAGAGACAGGCCATCCAAATCGAATGATCGGCTCGATCCGGTTACTTTTTGGCAACTGCAGGTTTCAGCAAATATTCGTCACAGAAATTTTCAATTCTGGTGATAGCTTCGTTTTGATTGCTCATTGCACATTCCTCCCGTTCCGCGATTCTATACGCAGCCTCCCCCGCTCTCCCTTTACATTCATTCAATCCATTCCTTGCGATCCGAGGCATTAAACCTTCTCCATCATGCTGTCCACCCTCCGCATCGCGACCCGCCAATCAGCGGTTCGTCATGCATCGTCAGCCTTCACCTTCCAAGCTGTCCGAGCTGCTTCTACCTGGGCCAACGTCCCCCAAGGTCCACCTGTAAGTCTTCCCTCCCCAACCGGAGCTGTGTTTGTTTTCTTTATGGTAGCATGGACTAATTAACGGACAAATAGGATGTGAGTCTTGCTTGGCTAATACTCCAAATCATATTTGGAGCTTCTATGACTGCTGACACGGCTCTTTCGCACTCGATCAGGCGATCCTTGGTAGGTCTTCACCATCCATCCGTGGCACATGTGATGTCATATGCCGCATATATATGTGTACGTCTAACAACGCAACTGCAGGTATCACTGAGGCTTTCAAGGCCGACTCGTTCGAGAAGAAGATCAATCTCGGTAAGGCCACATTTCCCGTTCTGATGCTCCCCCCCCACCTCCTCATATGCCTGTTACCTTGTTGAGCTTTTGCAATGCATAAATCCAGGCTAAGCTAACTTATTCCTACTCTCTAGGTGTTGGCGCCTACCGAGATGACAAGGGCAAGCCCTACGTCCTGCCTTCCGTACGGTCAGCCGAGGAGAAGGTCATTGCGTCGCGCTTAAACAAGGAATACGCCGGCATCACCGGTGTCCCCGAGTTCACCAAGGCCGCAGTCCAACTCGCCTATGGCGTCGACTCTCCCGCTCTCGACCGCATCGCCGTTACCCAGTCAATATCCGGTACAGGTGCCCTGCGGATCGGTGCCGCCTTCCTGCAGCGATTCTACCCCGGTGACAAGAAGATCTACATCCCGACGCCGTCGTGGGCCAACCACAAGGCCGTCTTCAACGATGCCGGCCTGAGCGTTGAGCAGTACCGATACTATGACAAGAAGACTATCGGCCTTGACTTCGAGGGCATGATCGCCGACATCAAGAACGCCCCCAAGGGCAGCATCTTCCTGTTCCACGCCTGTGCCCATAACCCCACCGGTGTCGATCCTACTCAGGAGCAGTGGAAGGAGATCAGCAATGCTGTCAAGCAGCAGGGCCACTATGCCTTCTTCGACATGGCGTACCAGGGCTTCGCCAGCGGTGACACCGACAAGGACGCCTTTGCGCTGCGGCATTTCGTCAAGGAGGGCCATAATGTCAGCTTGTGCCAGAGCTTCGCCAAGAACATGGTACGTTATTCTCCATTCTAATAGCGCATCCTCCAAATCCTCCTCCCATTTGTGTCCCCCCTTGGTTGCTTAATGGGCGGGCGGACGATACCGGCTAACACAACCTGGAAATAGGGTCTCTACGGCGAGCGTGTGGGCTCCTTCTCGATTGTTGCCGAGTCCCCCGAAGAGAAGAAGCGGATCGACTCTCAGATCAAGATTCTGGTGCGGCCCATGTACTCGAATCCTCCGATCCACGGCGCCCGGATCGCGTCGGAGATCCTGAACAACCCCACCCTCTACAAGCAGTGGCTGGGCGAGGTCAAGGAGATGGCGGACCGCATTATCACGATGCGCGCCTTGCTGAAGGAGAACCTCGAGAAGCTCGGCAGCAAGCACGACTGGTCGCACATCACCTCCCAGATCGGCATGTTCGCCTACACGGGTCTCGACGCCGAGGCCATGGACAAGCTGGCTAAGGAGCACTCCGTCTACGCCACCAAAGACGGCCGTATCTCGGTCGCGGGTATCACGAGTGATAACGTGGGACGCCTGGCTGAGGCCATCTACGCCGTCAAGGGTTAAACGACTTTTCATGTATCTATACCCCATGGGGCGCAAGGACCGCTTTCTGGTTCATTTAAGTAGAAAAGGAAGGATTGGCGAACGAAAGTCCTGGGTGGATGATCCGCATGCATTCTGTTGCGGAATCTCGACTCCATACCAATGGCCACGACAATGGCGGTCACGGTATACAAATTGAGGATAGATGGCAATGCTTAGCGGGTAATGCCTCAGGGCCTGATAGAAACGGTTCTCAAATACTCACCAAATTACGCTTCGTGTCACCATTGGGTGAGTTTCCCTTAGTGGAATTATGGACCGGACAATTCCAGACCTGGTGCGTATTGGATTCTGGTATATCCATTTTGAGGGCATTGTCAGTAGGCAGGATCCGAGAGCATCACATGAAGACCCGGATGCCACATCCCCTATCTGTTCCTCCTAGAAGCGCCACTTGGGTTAAACAGCTCATCCAGTTAATCGAACCCCAGCTCAACTCATACCCAACCTCTCGAGATCGGCCCTGACCTCGCGCACCCTGCCCTCCATCTCCTTGTACACCCGAGCAATCTCGCGCATCTTCTTCTCCTTCTCGCCCATCGCAGTCGCCATCGCCATCTTCCTCCCCCCCTTACGACCATCACCATCGCCACCATCCCCACCGGCAGAAACTGAGACGCCGTAATCCCTGAGCTCCGCCTCGCGCACCCCGACGCCGTCGAGGAGCCGCACGCGCGCGCCCGCGAGGTGGCGGCGGTAGTTGAGGAGGGCGGCGCGCGCCTCGCGCGGGTAGACGTCGGCCATTGCGTCGGAGCGGAGCGCGCGCGCCGCGAGCGCCCACCCGCCGGCGTCGAGCGCTGCCAGCTCCGCCCGCAGCGCCGTCCCCCG